>JAJOZX010019460.1:0-32334 GCA_023014485.1 Bathynomus jamesi | reverse complement strand
TTTCTCTTTTATAACTTGTCGACTTGACTGAGTTCTTGAAGAGCGAGCACGGCTCGAAGGGAAAAATAAAAACTTCTTTTACTTTGGTTTACTTCTTAAAAATATACAGGTACTCTGAATTTACAGGGGTAGAGGTTCGACCTCTTTCGACCATGGCTCAGGCCGGAATCTAAAATATTAAGAAGGCAAGGGGCCTCTGCCCCCTCCTAATGAGGTGCTAATATGAAGTCTAATGAGAAGTGCCTTAAATGAAGTGGTAATCTGAAGTGGTGTATTTTTACAAATATACGTATAATATAACTTAAATGTTTGGGGGAGAACAGTTGAAGGTTAAATTTCCCCCCTTTTTAAACACATGATCAGATGTTTTTTGGAAGATTTCAACTAAAAACAAATAAAAAAATATACTAAAACTAATCGTATATTTTTGCCGAGTTTACATTTTTGACGGCGATATCATTTCGTAATAGTGCACATGAGTACAAATTGAGTACACGACTGAGTACGTATTAATTTTGGTTAATTGCAATTACGATTACAATTATGGATTACAATTACCAATTAATTCATATTCACTCATTGTTTAATTACACTTCTATTAAAGTACATTCTTACATTATAAATTAAATCATTACATTTAATTAGTTTCACTGAAGTACATTACAAGTTATTGTTCATTACAGTTTCATTAAAGTACATTACAAGTTATTGTTAATTTAAAGTATTACAGTTAATTACAATTAAACAGTTACTATAACTTTGTCTTGTTTTGACAGTGTTTCATATTAATAGACAATTAAGATGTTAGAAATATAATACAAAGTACATGGGCACATAACACACATAATATAACATAACACATGATAATGTTATAATTCGAATCAGAGGGAAAGGAGACTTTTTAACTTTGAGCGTTCGAATTCTGCTGTGATGAGCGGAATTTCGATCACTTAACCTCAGCATTTTTGAGTTCATCTCGGGAGGTCATATAATTAAAATAAAAATGAAAAATAATACGAGAACGTTTTTTTCGCGTTCTCGAACGAACTTAAAGTTTCGCGCCTCACAAATTGACACGAGTAAACATAGACTGATAAGTTGGTAGGGCATAAGTAGACAATAGGTAGATGAATGAATAAGTAATAAATTAATAAAGGATAGCGGTAAGAAAGAACATGAATGTAAGAATGAGTATGGTTGAATAATAATTATATTTATACTACATAACTATAAATAATGACTTCTATAGAGTGTTTCGTCCTTAGCATGATGTTAAAGAATTTTCATACATTGGATACTAGATATATGATGAAGGGAAAATGTGACGTCATAGTTATTGAATTTTTACGTAAAGTACAAATCATTATTAGGAAGATTTACAAGAACAAATTAGAGACAGAGTGGGAAACGTAAAGAGAATAAAGTTATTTTATGACGTCATAGTGCATAAGTCATTATTACAAATCGAAATTCTATCCAAAACTCGCTTATGCGATTTTTGGTTTCTTATGTAAAAATGGACAATGAATTCATATAATGATGGTGTAGGAATTGTTCATTGTTCACTTTTTACATTACTCTTCCCTTTTAAAAATGATATTTATACAATAATCTAATAGGGTACCATTAATACAATACAAATGAGAAAATAACATCCTAACAGGGTACCATTAATACAATACAATGAGAAAATAACATCCTAACAGGGTACCATTAGTTACAATACAAATTTTATACAGAACGATTTCGCGTGGTCGAGTACAATGCAGAGTATCCAAATTTTTAAAATGACACTTGCTTACAAAATATAAAAAAATCAAAGATTAATACTTTAATTTAGATAAACAATTAAGCTAGACAAAGAATGATATTGTAAATTTTTTTAGCAAAATTTTATTTATTTTCTTTTTTTTCTGTGGGGAAAATTACATTCATAATGAATAGGTAAAAGGGAAAAATATAAATCGTACAATCTATAAACTAATTTTTATTGACTAGTGTAGGTAAAAATAGAATTACGTAATGGATGATGTATAGACCTGTGGTCTAGTGTGTATTTATGTTTATTGGGTACAAAGTGTGTATTTTATAAGTTCGAGAGACAGATTAGCTGAGAGGATTGTTAATTAACTGTATAAATGCATGAGCAAAAATTTATATATAGTAAGCAAAAATGATTAAGATTAAATTACGCGCAATGAAATAGTTTATTGTGATATCCAATGATTTTAGCATGAGGTTTTGTATATATAGTATATAGTGTGCATACATGCATTTTTATTGACTGTTGTAGGTACAATTCGAATTACGTAGTTGATGATGTATAGACCTGTGGTCAAATGTGTATTTATGTTTGTTGGGTACAAAGTGTGTATCTGATAATTTCGAGACAGATTTAAATTCGACTACTAAAATTCATAACCATATACTGTAGTAGTATGTCAATTTGACTATAATTTTCGTTTGATACCTTACAAATGGTACAATAACAATTTAAGGACAGTTACTCACGATTAATTGAACAAAATAAAAATAAAAATACAAATTAAGAATAGAGATCAATTATGCATTTTAATGAGCTAACATAATTTTTTATAATATTCTTAAAAATAAAAGTAAATCGAACCATAGATGAATTTCGACCAAGAATAAAAAAGTTATTGAAATGGAAGGGAAGCATTTCGAACAATCTTTTCTTTTAATAATTTCAATTGAATTTTACATTAAAAATTATTTTTATATAATAAAAAAAATATATTAGAAAGGTTTAATAATTTTTGCCTGTTAAGTAGAAAAATTATACTCTTTCGTTGAATGTTGATAGAATTTGAATTATTTGATTTTTTTTAATCTGAAGACTTGTTTGCATATAGACAAATACATTTGTTTTATTGTGTAGAAGTTTTATTAAAAATTAAATGACTGAAATTTAGGTATGTGCGTCATACGGGTAAATTTCCCGATCGTACAGAGCAGGATAAATTAGGTACATGATCGATTAATTGTTACGCTATTTCTGTCATCATATAATCAAAATATTATAAAACTCGTTAAAAACTTTTGTAAAAACGGTTTTGTTACAATTAATGAATTACATAACTATATATTTATATACATAACAATGCATGAAAGGGAAAGACAAATCAGTGAATTTCCGTCTTACAAACAAAGAAAAAAGGTTAACTAAAGACGCAAATCGGTCAATTCAGGTTGAATTTAATTCTCTTTTACAACAAAAAAAAGGTTGAATTCAATTGACTGCATTGAAACTTCGACTTGAAAACTAACTTCGACTTAAAAACTAACTTTGACTTGAACTCTCTAACTTCAAGTAAAACTCTGACTTCGAATATAACTCTGACTTCGAATATAACTCTGACTTCGAATATAACTCTGACTTCGAATATAACTCTGACTTGGAATATAACTCTGACTTGGACTCTGTCAAGTATTCTGAACCTAACTTGAACTCTATCAAGTATTCTGAACCTAACTTGAACGCTTGTCAAGTATTCTGAAACTAACTTGAACGCTTGTCAAGTATTCTGAAACTAACTTGAACGCTTGTCAAGTATTCTGAAACTAACTTGAACGCTTGTCAAGTATTCTGAAACTAACTTGAACGCTTGTCAAGTATTCTGAAACTAACTTGAACGCTTGTCAAGTATTCCTATAAATCTCTGGGGCGGTTGCCCGTCTTGGCGCATCCTTCTGACTTCAAATAAAACTCTCTGTAAACTCTCTCTCTCTTAATTTGCAAGTCAATTCAATTCAGTAATTGAAAAAGAATTTGCAAACAAAAAAAAAAAAAATGTAAACAATATTTCATTCTAATGTACGGGAAGGTACATAAAATAAAATTATTCTATACTGAATATAACAGTGAAAATAACTCTTTGAAATTAACTCTGTTACAATTAACTCTGTTGCAATTAACTCTGTTACAATTAACTCTCTGTGTTACAATTAACTCTCTGTGTTACAATTAACTCTCTGTGTTACAATTACTGTTTCAATAAAAACAAATGTATCACTTGTGTCTGCAATGTTCACTGTTTCTTGTAAATTCTGACTTGATACTAATTATTAACTGTTAATAATAGTGACTTTTCAAATGTTTATAAATTACTTAAAACAAAAATGTACTTAACAAATTTTCTATGGGGAAAATCCTTGAGACGTGTCCTGAAGACGTCTTGTTGGCTACTTCTTCTTGGATGAAACTAGACGTGGAGAACTTGGAGTCGTGACACACCGGTCAAGGGTGGATGTTACGAAATAGAAGTCGTGACACGCCGGTCACTGGTTTTATCCTGATGCAGGGTAATTTCTATCTTGCCAAGAGTGGCCACTTGTTAAACATCTTCTTGTTAAACATCTTCTTAAAATCTGCTAAGATCCTGGTTAGTGTCTCCAGTTTGTTAGAATCCTCTTCTTAAAATAATCTTCTTAAAATATTCTTCTAATCCTGGTTAAGGGTCGCCAATTGGAAGAATCCACTTCTTAATAATCTTCTTCTTCTTATCCTAGCTGGGTCTGGGGTGTCTCGTATAGACGAGGTGTTCTTGGTTAAGGGGCAAGGGGCCTCTGCCCCCTCTCCGCAGCGAGGCTGCAGTCCAAAGAAGAGTCTCGTAATGAAGTTCTCTGGATGAAGTCGTAAATGATGGTAATCTGAAGTGGTGTATTTTTACAAATATACTGTATATAACTTAAATGTTTTGGGGGAGAACAGTTGAAGGTTAAATTTCCCCCCTTTTTAAACACATGATCAGATGTTTTTTGGAAGATTTCAACTAAAAACAATATAAAAAAATATAAATAAAACTAATCGTATATTTTTGCCGAGTTTACATTTTGAACGGCGATATCATTTCGTATAGTGCACATGATACAAATTGAGTACAGACTGAGTACGTATTAATTTTGGTTCATTACAATTACGGTTACAATTATGGATTACAATTACATTAATTCATATTCACTCATTGTTTAATTACACTTCTATTAAAGTACATTCTTACATTATAAATTAAATCATTACATTTAATTAGTTTCACTGAAGTACATTACAAGTTATTGTTCATTACAGTTTCATTAAAGTACATTACAAGTTATTGTTTAATTTAAAGTATTACAGTTAATTACAATTAACAGTTACTATAACTTTGTCTTGTTTTGACAGTGTTTCATATTAATAGACAATTAAGATGTTAGAAATATAATACAAAGTACATGGGCACATAACACACATAATATAACATAACACATGATAATGTTATAAATTCGAATCAGAGGGAAAGGAGACTTTTTAACTTTGAGCGTTCGAATTCTGCTGTGATGAGCGGAATTTCGATCACTTAACCTCAGCATTTTTGAGTTCATCTCGGGAGGTCATATAATTAAAAATGAAAATGAAAAAATAATAAGAGAACGTTTTTTCGCGTTCTCGAACGAACTTAAAGTTTCGCGCCTCACAAATTGACACGAGTAAACATAGACTGATAAGTTGGTAGGGCATAAGTAGACAATAGGTAGATGAATGAATAAGTAATAAAATTAATAAAGGATAGCGGTAAAGAAAGAACATGAATGTAAGAATGAGTATGGTTGAATAATAATTATATTTATACTACATAACATATAAATAATGACTTCTATAGAGTGTTTCGTCCTTAGCATGATGTTAAAGAATTTTCATACATTGGATACTAGATATATGATGAAGGGAAAATGTGACGTCATAGTTATTGAATTTTTACGTAAAGTACAAATCATTATTAGGAAGATTTACAAGAACAAATTAGAGACAGAGTGGGAAACGTAAAGAGAATAAAGTTATTTTATGACGTCATAGTGCATAAGTCATTATTACAAATCGAAATTCTATCCAAAACTCGCTTATGCGATTTTTGGTTTCTTATGTAAAAATGGACAATGAATTCATATAATGATGGTGTAGGAATTGTTCATTGTTCACTTTTTACATTACTCTTCCCTTTTAAAAATGATATTTATACAATAATCTAATAGGGTACCATTAATACAATACAAATGAGAAATAACATCCTAACAGGGTACCATTAATACAATACAATGAGAAAATACATCCTAACAGGGTACCATTAGTTTACAATACAAATTTTATACAGAACGATTTCGCGTGGTCGAGTACAATGCAGTATCCAAATTTTTAAAATGACACTTGCTTACAAAATATAAAAAAATCAAAGATTAATACTTTAATTTAGATAAACAATTAAGCTAGACAAAGAATGATATTGTAAATTTTTTTAGCAAAATTTTATTTATTTTCTTTTTTTTCTGTGGGGAAAATTACATTCATAATGAATAGGTAAAAGGGAAAAATATAAATCGTACAATCTATAAACTAATTTTTATTGACTAGTGTAGGTAAAAATAGAATTACGTAATGGATGATGTATAGACCTGTGGTCTAGTGTGTATTTATGTTTATTGGGTACAAAGTGTGTATTTTATAAGTTCGAGAGACAGATTAGCTGAGAGGATTGTTAAATTAACTGTATAAATGCATGAGCAAAAATTTATATATAGTAAGCAAAAATGATTAAGATTAAATTACGCGCAATGAAATAGTTTATTGTGATATCCAATGATTTTAGCATGAGGTTTGTATATATAGTATATATAGTGTGCATACATGCATTTTTATTGACTGTTGTAGGTACAATTCGAATTACGTAGTTGATGATGTATAGACCTGTGGTCAAATGTGTATTTATGTTTGTTGGGTACAAAGTGTGTATCTGATAATTTCGAGACAGATTTAAATTCGACTACTAAAATTCATAACCATATACTGTAGTAGTATGTCAATTTGACTATAATTTTCGTTTGATACCTTACAAATGGTACAATAACAATTTAAGGACAGTTACTCACGATTAATTGAACAAAATAAAAATAAAAATACAAATTAAGAATAGAGATCAATTATGCATTTTAATGAGCTAACATAATTTTTTATAATATTCTTAAAAATAAAAGTAAATCGAACCATAGATGAATTTCGACCAAGAATAAAAAAGTTATTGAAATGGAAGGGAAGCATTTCGAACAATCTTTTCTTTTAATAATTTCAATTGAATTTTACATTAAAAATTATTTTTATATAATAAAAAAAATATATTAGAAAGGTTTAATAATTTTTGCCTGTTAAGTAGAAAAATTATACTCTTTCGTTGAATGTTGATAGAATTTGAATTATTTGATTTTTTTAATCTGAAGACTTGTTTGCATATAGACAAATACATTTGTTTTATTGTGTAGAAGTTTTATTAAAAATTAAATGACTGAAATTTAGGGTATGTGCGGTCATACGGGTAAATTTCCCGATCGTACAGAGCAGGATAAATTAGGTACATGATCGATTAATTGTTACGCTATTTCTGTCATCATATAATCAAAATAATTATAAAACTCGTTAAAAACTTTTGTAAAAACGGTTTTGTTACAATTAATGAATTACATAACTATATATTTATATACATAACAATGCATGAAAAGGGAAAGACAAATCAGTGAATTTCCGTCTTACAAACAAAGAAAAAAGGTTAAACTAAAGACGCAAATCGGTCAATTCAGGTTGAATTTAATTCTCTTTTACAACAAAAAAAAGGTTGAATTCAATTGACTGCATTGAAAACTTCGACTTGAAAACTAACTTCGACTTAAAAACTAACTTTGACTTGAACTCTCTAACTTCAAATAAAACTCTGACTTCGAATATAACTCTGACTTCGAATATAACTCTGACTTCGAATATAACTCTGACTTCGAATATAACTCTGACTTCGAATATAACTCTGACTTGGAATATAACTCTGACTTGGACTCTGTCAAGTATTCTGAACCTAACTTGAACTCTATCAAGTATTCTGAACCTAACTTGAACGCTTGTCAAGTATTCTGAAACTAACTTGAACGCTTGTCAAGTATTCTGAAACTAACTTGAACGCTTGTCAAGTATTGTGAAACTAACTTGAACGCTTGTCAAGTATTGTGAAACTAACTTGAACGCTTGTCAAGTATTCTGAAACTAACTTGAACGCTTGTCAAGTATTCCTATAAATCTCTGGGGCGGTTGCCCGTCTTGGCGCAACCTTCTGACTTCAAATAAAACTCTCTGTAAACTCTCTCTCTCTTAATTTGCAAGTCAATTCAATTCAGTAATTGAAAAAAATTTGCAAACAAAAAAAAAAAAAAATGTAAACAATATTTCATTCTAATGTACGGGAAGGTACATAAAATAAAATTATTCTATACTGAATATAACAGTGAAAATAACTCTTTGAAATTAACTCTGTTACAATTAACTCTGTTACAATTAACTCTGTTGCAATTAACTCTGTTACAATTAACTCTCTGTGTTACAATTAACTCTCTGTGTTACAATTAACTCTCTGTGTTACAATTACTGTTTCAATAAAAACAAATGTATCACTGGTGTCTGCAATGTTCACTGTTTCTTGTAAATTCTGACTTGATACTAATTATTAACTGTTAATAATAGTGACTTTTCAAATGTTTATAAATTACTTAAAAAACAAAATGTACTTAACAAAATTTTCTATGGGGAAAATCCTTGAGACGTGTCCTGAAGACGTCTTGTTGGCTACTTCTTCTTGGATGAAACTAGACGTGGAGAACTTGGAGTCGTGACACACCGGTCAAGGGTGGATGTTACGAAATAGAAGTCGTGACACGCCGGTCAACTGGTTTTATCCTGATGCAGGGTAATTTCTATCTTGGCCAAAGAGTGGCCACTTGTTAAACATCTTCTTGTTAAACATCTTCTTAAAATCTGCTAAGATCCTGGTTAGTGTCTCCAGTTTGTTAGAATCCTCTTCTTAAAATAATCTTCTTAAAATATTCTTCTAATCCTGGTTAAGGGTCGCCAATTGGAAGAATCCACTTCTTAATAATCTTCTTCTTCTTATCCTAGCTGGGTCTGGGGTGTCTCGTATAGACGAGGTGTTCTTGGTTATGGAGCAAGGGGCCTCTGCCCCCTCCCCGCAGCGAGGCTGCAGTCCAAAGAAGAGTCTCGTAATGAAGTTCTCTGGATGAAGTCGTAAATGAAGTGGTAATCTGAAGTGGTGTATTTTTACAAATATACGTATAATATAACTTAAATGTTTGGGGGAGAACAGTTGAAGGTTAAATTTCCCCCCTTTTTAAACACATGATCAGATGTTTTTTGGAAGATTTCAACTAAAAACAATAAAAAAAAATATAAATAAAACTAATCGTATATTTTTGCCGAGTTTACATTTTTGACGGCGATATCATTTCGTAATAGTGCACATGATTACAAATTGAGTACACGACTGAGTACGTATTAATTTTGGTTCATTACAATTACGATTACAATTATGGATTACAATTACCAATTAATTCATATTCACTCATTGTTTAATTACACTTCTATTAAAGTACATTCTTACATTATAAATTAAATCATTACATTTAATTAGTTTCACTGAAGTACATTACAAGTTATTGTTCATTACAGTTTCATTAAAGTACATTACAAGTTATTGTTAATTTAAAGTATTACAGTTAATTACAATTAAACAGTTACTATAACTTTGTCTTGTTTTGACAGTGTTTCATATTAATAGACAATTAAGATGTTAGAAATATAATACAAAGTACATGGGCACATAACACATAATATAACATAACACATGATAATGTTATGAATTCGAATCAGAGGGAAAGGAGACTTTTTAACTTTGAGCGTTCGAATTCTGCTGTGATGAGCGGAATTTCGATCACTTAACCTCAGCATTTTTGAGTTCATCTCGGGAGGTCATATAATTATAAATAAAAATGAAAAAAATAATACGAGAACGTTTTTTCGCGTTCTCGAACGAACTTAAAGTTTCGCGCCTCACAAATTGACACGAGTAAACATAGACTGATAAGTTGATAGGGCATAAGTAGACAATAGGTAGATGAATGAATAAGTAATAAAATTAATAAAGGATAGCGGTCAAGAAAGAACATGAATGTAAGAATGAGTATGGTTGAATAATAATTATATTTATACTACATAACATTTAAATAATGACTTCTATAGAGTGTTTCGTCCTTAGCATGATGTTAAAGAATTTTCATACATTGGATACTAGATATTTGATGAAGGGAAAATGTGACGTCATAGTTATTGAATTTTTACGTAAAGTACAAATCATTATTAGGAAGATTTACAAGAACAAATTAGAGACAGAGTGGGAAACGTAAAGAGAATAAAGTTATTTTATGACGTCATAGTGCATAAGTCATTATTACAAATCGAAATTCTATCCAAAACTCGCTTATGCGATTTTTGGTTTCTTATGTAAAAATGGACAATGAATTCATATAATGATGGTGTAGGAATTGTTCATTGTTCACTTTTTACATATATATATATATATATATATATATATATTATATGGGAATGAACTCAGAATGGTCCCCTGAGTTTTTTATGATACACACAGACAGTGCATGGAACAATGAACTCTTCTGGGATAATTAAATCCACTATAGTCCGAATAAGTAATGGTAAATGACAAATACCATAGATTTTCTTTTTCATGACCCGTTGCCCACGTCGGGCTAGCATCATGAAAAAGAAAAACTATGGTATTTGTCATTTACCATTACTTATTCGGACTATAGTGGATTTAATTATCCCAGAAGAGTTCCTTGTTCCATGCACTGTCTGTGTGTATCATAAAAAACTCAGGGGACCATTCTGAGTTCATTCCCATCTTGAAACGGACATGTTATGTGCCTTGAAAAGTGGACGCTCAATTCTGCCAGTTGAGGTTTAAGTTTTGGTTTTTGGCTAAAAATATAATAGTTACTCGTCTTAGTTGCTCGTCTTTGAACTCTTTCGATTTTGTCTATATCTGGAGCACCGACAATTCAGCGCAGGACAATTCAGCGCCGACAATTCAGCGCCGACAATTCAGCGCAAAGACAATTCAGCGCAAGACAATTCAGCGCCGACAATTCAGCGCAAGTCAGTACAGTTAAAAGTTTAGTTAAAAATAATAAAAATAAATCTCAATAAATAAAAAAGAGAAAAATTTGTATATTTATATATATGCTAAATTGGGTCTGTATCGAAGGAGTGACATTTCAAAGGAGTGACATAACAAAGGAGTGACATAAATACCGTAACGAAGGAGTGACATAACGAAGGAGTGAAAAATCGGAGATAAAATTCAAAGGAGTATAATTATTAAAATTTTATTTAAAAAAACAAAATTTGTTAGAATTGTTAAAATTAAGATTTTATTTCAAAAACTAGAAACCTAACCTAACCTAACCTAACCTAACCTAACAGTTGCAAGCCACTCTTCCCTCTGGATTTGTTCTTTCTTCTTCTTTTTTGGTATTTTCGCGGTGAATTGTCTTGCGCTGAATTGTCTTGCGCTGAATTGTCGGCGCTGAATTGTCGGCGCTGAATTGTCCTGCGTTGAATTGTCGAGTCACGGTCTATATCTTTGGGCATATGCGGATTCCAAAATTGGACAGCGTACCCCAAATGGGGTCTAACTAATGATTTATAAAGAGGAACTATAATATCGTGCGATTTGTACTCAAAATTTCGAGCTATAAAACCTAACACTTTGTTCGCCTTATTGACCGCTGCTGTACTTTGTTTCGCTACTTTTAAATCACTAGTGACTACAACTCCTAAATCTTTTTCCTGCTCTACGCTTGTTAAATCTTTCCCTGACATACTATACGCAAAATTACCATTACGCGAACATATATGAAAAATTTTGCACTTATCCCCGTTAAATCTCATTTGCCATGTGACTGACCAATCAACGATTTTATTCAGATCTTCCTGGATTTTACCTCTATCTTCGTCATTAATCGCCCTACCACACAGCTTCGTGTCATCCGCAAACTTTGAAACTGTACTGACTAGGCCGACATCTAAATCGTTAATATATATAAGAAAAAGCAAGGGGCCCAATACAGAACCCTGAGGAACGCCACTCGCTACATTAGCACAACACGACTCCGCTCCATCAACGACCACCCTCTGTTTCCTACCTCGCAACCACTCTTCTAGCCAATTTATTACTACACCCCTGATTCCATGAGCCTTAGTTTTTCAATGAGTCTTTTGTGCGGCACAGTGTCAAACGCTTTTTGAAAATCTAAATACACTACATCAACCGCCCGATGTCTATCGTAAACGTCAACCACGCTTTGGAAAAATTCTAAAAGATTAGTTAAGCAAGATTTGTTTCGCCTAAAACCGTGCTGCGTATTTCTAACTAGTTTATGCATTCTAAGTGTTCGACTATACGATCCCTAATTATTGATTCCAGTAGCTTACCTACAACAGACGTTAAACTGATTGGCCTATAATTTCCCGCCGCACCTTTATCGCCTTTCTTAAAGATAGGTGTTACGTTTGCTAACTTGAAATTATCTGGTACGCACCCCTCAGAAATAGACGCATTAAAAATCTTTGTTAGCGGCACAACAATGCTATCTTTTAATTCTTTTAGTTGTATGGGATATATGGAATCCGGCCCCGGTGATTTACGCGTTTTCATTTTATCAATATAGCGCATTACTTCCCCTTCACTAACCACGATATTATCCAAAATATTACCATTATCAAAAGGTATTATGTCTATGACCGTAGGGATATTCGTTACATCTTCTATAGTAAAAACTGACGTAAAAAATTCGTTTAGCAAGGTAGCCATTTCCTTCTTTTCAGAAACTAGATCTCCGTTTACATTTTCGAAAGGCCCCAAGACACTTTTTACTGGATTTCTATTATTGACGTATTGAAAGAATCGCTTGGGGTTTTCTTTACCGTCACGAGCTATGGAGATTTCAAATTCGCGCTTGGACTTTTTTATTACACTTTTCGCTTCACGCCTTAGAGATATGTAGTTGTTTCGTAACAACAGATTATCTTTATCGCACTTATATAGCCTATAAGCCCTATCTCTACTCTTTATAATGTTTCCTACTCTAGAAGTAAACTACAAGGGCTTGTCGTTTACTTTCGCACGCTTAATTTTGTACGTTACACATTCCTCATTTATAGTCCTAAATACCGTTTCGAACGATTCCCACATTAGTTTTGCGTTGGAGTTCCCCATTACGCTTTCCCAATTGATGTGTGAAAATTTATTTCGAAATTTACTGAAGTCTGCGTGCTGGAAGTTAGGAATTTTAGTCGAGTTAGTTGGTTTCGAGTGACTTACTGAGAGGACAAACTCTACCATATTGTGATCGCTATTGCTTAACGGTTCTATTACTTGAAGATCAGTAATTAGCCTATCATCCGTAATTATTACTAGATCTAAAATACTGTCCAACCAGGTAGTTTCCCCAACCTTTTGAATAAGAAAACTATCCTCGAGAAAATTAACCAAACGATTACCTTCCGCGTCTCCCTGCATTGTATCGTAATTCACGTTGGCTCAATTAAAGTCACCCATAAATAAAGCCTGCTCACTACCGATTATTCTCTTTAGTTCACGATATAACGCTTCGTCCGTATCAGCTGTTTGATTAGGGGGCCTATATATAACCGCAACAGCAAGTTTGAAATCGTTCAATTTAAGTTCTGCTATAGTCGAATCTATTGGTTCTGGAATTGAGTGCTTTACTTCTATAACGTTCGCAATATTATCTTTGATATACAACATAACACCGCCTCCTCGCCTACCTATTCTGTTTTTAATAAAAAGTCTATAACCTTTAACTTGATACTCCCCTACAAAGTCACGTGTTTCAGTGCTCAGCCACGATTCATTTATCGCAATTAAATCATAGTCTTTACAAGCAATTTAAGAAAAAAATTCGTTTATTTTATTTCGTAGGCTACGAGTATTTAAGGATAGAACCTTCAAATTGTTTGTAATTGCGACACCTTCGCGAGCGCAGGGGAAATTTGTGGAATTTACGCTGGGACCGTTCGGGTTGCGGCACCCTGAAAAGAAGAGACAGTATTATAAAACAGTCTTCCTAAACGCGCAGCTCCAACGTCATTAAAATGAAGTCCATCTTCGAGGAACAAGTCCCTCCTGCCGTAGAAACGGTTCCAAAAATTTGCAAAATGCACTCCTTCCTGTTGGCAAAGAGACTTTAGGTTATTGTTAATATAGGTCGGATTGCTGTAGAAATCGCTTAGTTTGATAATTCGAGGAAGTATACCTGTTAAAACAATCTTATTATTTTTCTCCTTTAGTCCCTCTAATAAGTCCCTGTACCTAGCCAGCAGTTCTTCCGATCTAGAATTTAAAACGTTATTAGTACCGACATGAATAACATACGTTGTGTCCTCGGTGGTACCCGTCTGTAAAATGGTCAACACTATTAGTTATATCCTCAACCCTTGCACCAGGGTAGCAGTAACGGCGCCTACGACGAGGGTTTCTCCCACAGAATTCCTCGAGCTGCCCGCGAACAATGGAATCGCCAACGAGTCATATTTCCGGTTCATCAGCATCTTCGAAACCTAAAACAGAAAACTTATTGCTTGTTATTACTGGTAGACAAGTCTTTGCTTTTCTCAATGGGGCTGCATTTCGCACTCGAACGAAGGGTTGGGAACTAGGGGAAGAGAGAGGGCTATTTATATTATTAGTAGAAACTGAGGCAGGAGGGGGTCGTAACTGGAGTCTCAAGGGATTCTAATTTTGCCGTCAGGAGCATCACGCTTTCTTCAAGTCTCACCCTGGCCTCCCTCTCACGTTCTAACTCGTTCCTCAGCACTTCCATTCTTGAGCACCACCTGCAAAGTAACTGTTCATTGTTATTAGCCATTGTAAACGCGTAAGCAGCAAATTTCCCTTCATAGCGACTGCAAGTACTTGACGGGGGTGCCATGCTTTTAATTAGTTGAACAACAAAAACCAAAAAAAACAAAAAGGAGCGTTTGGAAATTAATAAATTACAACGTAGGTCTACCGCGTTTTTGAAACGCAGAAACAGGTTCTTGTAACACAAATTTATACTAAATCTATATAGAATTAAGCTACCGACAAAAGATCTGTAAAAGAAGAGTATTTATAACACTTATCTGTTCGCGATTCGACCGGACTTTTTTCCTTTTCTTCACACTCTACCTGACCTCTCGAAAGAAGGAAAAATGAACCTTATGTCTCCAAGTTTTCTGATAGATTTGAAAAACAAACAAGGCAAGCCACGTGCAATAGCCTTGGTTTGATCAAATAATATAGTATTGAGTAACGTCAATAAATTAAATATATTCATTAATGAATGATTAGTAGCACGAAGTAATTTAGTTAAGAATGCACCGAACACTATTTTTTTTTTAAAACACTTCAACGAAAACCACTTATTCAATTGATAACACTGGACACTCGATAAAACACGTCTGTTCACAAGGAAAGACTGATCACATACATATAAATATACTGTATATATATACTGGTCAAAAAAAGAAACGCAATTAGCTTGCATATGGTGTAAAATTTAAGTTGTTAGTGGTATTATCACAGTTTCAAGATTATGGTTAAATGTTTGTTCAAATCTTTTAAAGCAACTTAGTGCATGTTTTTAAACCTGACTAATCCCGGCTAAGCGCCATTTTGTTACAAACAATAAACAGAGATTAAATTGAATGTATTCTTTATGAAGGCATGCATTTTTTCTTTGACTTCACAGAATACACACTGCCCGTTGAGAAAACCAAACTTTTTCCCGCGATTGAGGCATGCCACGACTCTCAGAGGTCAACAGAGGTCGTGCCTTGGGCATGTTGGATGCAGGCATGTCTGCTGTCCAAGTTGCACAACGAATGCATGTGCATCCCAGCACAATCTCTAGGCTTGTTAGACGGTACAATGCCACAGGAAGTGTTCAGGACCTGCCAAGACGTGGGCGACCTCGTGTGACGACCCAACGCCAGGATCGCCACATTGTACTGCAGCACCTGCGTCATCGGCAGCGGAATGCTCGTCAGACAGCCAGAGAGACACCTGGTATCCACAACAACAGAATTAGTGACCAGACCGTCAGAAACCGACTCCGTAATGCAGGACTCCGATCCCGCAGGCCTTACAGAGGTCCTTTCCTCACTGATGCAAGAAGGCAACGACGCCTGCAATGGGCCTATCAGCACCGTGAGTGGACACAAAGAATGTGGAACCAAGTCCTCTTTTCTGACGAGTCTCGCTTCAGACTGTCCAATTTTGATGGCCGTGTCAGGGTATACAGACGACCAGGGGAGCGATACTCAGATGCTGCAGTAGTGGAGCATGACAGATGGGGAGGACCAAGTGTCATGGTTTGGGCAGGAATTGCCTTTGCTTCAAGAACTGAGCTGGTGGTTGTTGATGGCGCTCTGACTGCCCAGCGCTACAGGGATGAGATTCTTCACCCACATGTTCTTCCATTCATGAGGCAACATCCAGAATTGGTGCTCCTGCAACAGGACAATGCCAGACCTCATGCAGCCAGGATAGTGCAGGCGTACCTGCAGGGACAACAGGTGCAGACCTTACCATGGCCAGCCTTCAGCCCAGACATGTCACCGATAGAGCACGCATGGGATGAACTTGAACGGCGAGTTCGCAGACGTCAGCATCAGCCGCAGAACATCAGGGAACTGACCAATGCAATTATTGAAGAGTGGAGGGCCATCCCTGTTGCTTTCCTGCAGAGACTGTTGAGGTTGATGAGGGCCAGACTCCAAGCCTGCATTGTGGCTAGGGGTGGCCATACGCGTTATTGACTGTTTGTTATGTTAAAGAATCATTTACTATATACTGAGTCCTCATGTTTATTAATAAATCTCAAAAATTGCGTTTCTTTTTTTGACCAGTATATATATACAGGGTGTTTGAAAACTTTCTGTACAAATTGTAATGGGGGATAGGCAACACCAAAACAAACCCTTTTCGTCTATAAGTGTATGTCCGCTGACGTCACCATTCGGCGCGAGAGGGCGCCGCTGCAATTGGCTAAAAGGTGAAGTGGGCTAGACTCGCGCTTGCCGCGGGCATTCTTAAATCGGACGTAGTACGCGTAACATGGAGCGCTTCACGACTGCTGAGATGGCTGACATGCATATGGCGTAAGGGGCTGCCAATGGAAACGGAAGAGTTGCTGTGAGGTTGTACCGACAGCGCTCCCCAAACAGACGTGTGCCAATGGAAGAAATCGAGGCATGTTAAATCGGGCGATCTCGGTGGCCAGGCTACGGGCCCACCCCGGCCTATCCATCGGTCCCCAAAAGTGGCGTTCAGATAATCCCGCACATCGTTGCTGGAGTGTGCTGGGGCCCCGTCGTGTTGAAACCACATTCGTTTACGAATAGCCACGGGAACATCTTCCAGCAGTTCCGGCAAAGTTGATTCAAGAAATATCCGATAAACCCGCCCGTCGAGTCGGGCAGGCAGCAGGTACGGCCCAATCAACTTGCCATGGACGATACCCGCCCAAACATTGACGGCGAACCGTTCTTGATGAGCATGCACCCGTGTAGCATGTGGATTTGAGTGCTCCCACACGAGAGAATTGTGCATGTTAAACACACCCTCACGTGTGGAAACAGGCCACATCTGAGAACAGCACATAAGCCGGAAAATTAGGCTGCACCGCTGTCTGCTGCAGAAACCAGCGTGCGAATTCCACACGAAGAGGGTAATCCCGAGGTTGTAATGCCTGGACTCTCTGACGATGAAACGGATGTAACTGCTGCTCGTGCAACACTCTCCAGACCAGGTCGTGGTTCACACCGAGGATACGTGCAACACCTCGCGTGCTTGAGCTTGGATTGTCCTCAAATCGCCGTAGGATTTCTTCCATGTCAGGAGTGCGCACGTTTCTCTCCCGACCAGTGTCATGCATGTTTGCATGGAATGTTCCAGTTTCTCGCAGTCGCCGATGCAAATGCGCAAACGTTTGGTGGTTTGGCACACGTCTGTTTGGGAAGCGCTGTCGTTACAACCTCACAGCAGCTCTTCCGTTTCCATTGGCAGCCCCATACACCATATGCATGTCAGCCATCTCAGCAGTCGTGAAGCGCTCCATGTTACGCATACTACGTCCGATTTAAGAATGCCCGCGGGAAGCGCGAGTCTAGCCCACTTCACCTTTTAGCCAATTGCAGCGGCGCCCTCTCGCGCCGAATGGTGACGTCAGCGGACATACACTTATAGACGAAAACGGTTTGTCTTGGTGTTGCCTATCCCCCATTACAATTTGTACAGAAAGTTTTCAAACACCCTGTATATATATATATATATATATATATATATATATATATATATATATATATATATATATATATATATATATATATATATATATATATATATATATATATATATATATATATATATATATATATATATATATATTATATAGAGGGTGTCCGAGAATTATTTGTACAATTTGTGGCTGTTATTAAAAGTCAACCATGAAGTGTAGAAATTCCAGTGTTGTCCCATTTCACAGAGAATCTCATTATGTTTTTTCTGATACCACGTTTTGACAAGTTTTTTAGAAATGTACGCGGGTGACAGACATTGATGATTTAAAAGCAAGAATCACAGCTGCTATTGAACAAATTGATGTGGATATGTTGCAGCGTACATGGCAACATTTGGAGTATCGATTGGATGTTTTGCGAATCACTAATGGTGCACATATCGAATGTTTGTAACAACGTTACTTTAATAAAAGAAACTTTTGAAAATACAGATTCTAAATAATCTTGTTTAAGAATTTTACGTGCGTTATCAAGAATTTTATTAAAAGATGAAATTGTACAGATAATGTTCGGACACACTGGAATTTCTAAAAAACTTGTCAAAACTTGGTATCAGAAAAAACATAATGAGATTCTCTGTAAAATGGGACAACACTGGAATTTCTACACTTCATGGTTGACTTTTAATATATATATATATATATATATATATATATATATATATATATATAATATATATATATATATAATCTATAATATATATATATATATATCTATATATATATATATATAATATATATATATAATATATATATGTATATATATATATATATCACCAATATGTATCTTTAATATATATACATATATATATATTTTATATATAATATATATATATATATATATAATATATATATATAATATATATATATATATATATTAAAGATATATATTGTACATATATATATAATATATATATATAGATATATATATAATATATGTATGTATATCTATAATATATATACGATATTATATATATTCTACAATATATATCTTTAATATATATATATATATATATCTACAATATATATTTTTAATATAGATATATATATATATATATATATATATATATATATATATATATATATATCTACAATATATATCTTTAATATATATATATATATATATGTTAACCCCCCCTTTATGGCCCTGAGTCGGTTCGGATTCGACGGGGGGGTTCTGGTTAGGAGACAAGCAACGGATGTTTCTTCTTTATACTTTTCTATAATTCTTTTCTCTCGCTTATTAATTCTTCTCTTTTTATAATTCTCTGATATCTATATACTTTTCTTCTATACTAAAAATTATCGACTTTTCTCTTTTATAACTTGTCGACTTGACTGAGTTCCTGAAGAGAGCACGGCTCGAAGGGAAAAATAAAAACTTCTTTTACTTTGGTTTACTTCTAAAAAATATACAGGTACTCTGAATTTACAGGGGTAGAGGTTCGACCTCTTTCGACCATGGCTCAGGCCGGAATCTAAAAATATTAAGAAGGCAAGGGGCCTCTGCCCCCTCCTAATGAGGTGCTAATATGAAGTATAATGGAGAAGTGCCTTAAATGAAGTGGTAATCTGAAGTTGTGTATTTTTACAAATATACGTATATATACTTAAATGTTTGGGGGAGAACAGTTGAAGGTTTAATTTCCCCCCCTTTTTAAACACATGATCATATGTTTTTTGAAGATTTCAACTAAAACAATAAAAAAAATATAACTAAAACTATCGTATATTTTTGCCGAGTTTACATTTTTGACGGCGATATCTTTCGTAATAGTGCACATGATTACAAATGATACACGACTGAGTACGTATTAATTTTGGTTCATTACAATTACGATTACATTATGGATTACAATTACCAATTAATTCATATTCACTCATTGTTTAATTACACTTCTATTAAAGTACATTCTTACATTATAAATTAAATCATTACATTTAATTAGTTTCACTGAAGTAATTACAAGTTATGTTCATTACAGTTTCATTAAAGTACATTACAAGTTATTGTTAATTTAAAGTATTACAGTTAATTACAATTAAACAGTTACTATAACTTTGTCTTGTTTTGACAGTGTTTCATATTAATAGACAATTAGATGTTAGAAATATAATACAAAGTACATGGGCACATAACACACATAATATAACATAACACATGATAATGTTGAATTCGAATCAGAGGGAAAGGAGACTTTTTAACTTTGAGCTTTCGAATTCTGCTGTTGATGAGCGGAATTTCGATCACTTAACCTCAGCATTTTGAGTTCATCTCGGAGGTCATATAATTAAAATAAAATGAAAAAATAATACGAGAACGTTTTTTCGCGTTCTCGAACGAACTTAAAGTTTCGCGCCTCACAAATTGACACGAGTAAACATAGACTGATAAGTTGATAGGGCATAAGTAGACAATAGGTAGATGAATGAATAAGTAATAAATTAATAAAGGATAGCGGTCAAGAAAGAACATGAATGTAGAATGAGTATGGTTGATAATATTTTTTATACTACATAACATTTAAATAATGACTTCTATAGAGTGTTTCGTCCTTAGCATGATGTTAAAGAATTTTCATACATGGATACTAGATATATGATGAAGGGAAAATGTGACGTCATAGTTATTGAATTTTTACGTAAAGTACAAATCATTATTAGGAAGATTTACAAGAACAAATTAGAGACAGAGTGGGAAACGTAAAGAGAATAAGTTATTTATGACGTCATAGTGCATAAGTCATTATTACAAATCGAAATTCTATCCAAAACTCGCTTATGCGATTTTTGGTTTCTTATGTAAAAATGGACAATGAATTCATATAATGATGGTGTAGGAATGTTCATTGTTCACTTTTTACATTACTCTCCCCTTTTAAAAATGATATTTATACAATAATCTAATAGGGTACCATTAATACAATACAAATGAGAAAATAACATCCTAACAGGGTACCATTAATACAATACAATGAGAAAATAACATCCTAACAGGGTACCATTAGTTACAATACAAATTTTATACAGAACGATTTCGTGTGGTCGAGTACAATGCAGAGTATCCAAATTTTTAAAATGACACTTGCTTACAAAATATAAAAAAATCAAAGATTAATACTTTAATTTGATAAACAATTAAGCTAGACAAAGAATGATATTGTAAAATTTTTTAGGAAAATTTTATTTATTTATTTTTTTTTTCTGTGGGGAAAATTACATTCATAATGAATAGGTAAAAGGGAAAAATATAAATCGTACAATCTATAAACTAATTTTTATTGACTAGTGTAGGTAAAAATAGAATTACGTAATGGATGATGTATAGACCTGTGGTCTAGTGTGTATTTATGTTTATTGGGTACAAAGTGTGTATTTTATAAGTTCGAGAGACAGATTAGCTGAGAGGATTGTTAAATTAACTGTATAAATGCATGAGCAAAAATTTATATATAGTAAGCAAAAATGATTAAGATTAAATTACGCGCAATGAAATAGTTTATTGTGATATCCAATGATTTTAGCATGAGGTTTGTATATATAGTATATATAGTGTGCATACATGCATTTTTATTGACTGTTGTAGGTACAAATCGAATTACGTAGTGGATGATGTATAGACCTGTGGTCAAATGTGTATTTATGTTTGTTGGGTACAAAGTGTGTATCTGATAATTTCGAGACAGATTTAAATTCGACTACTAAAATTCATAACCATATACTGTAGTAGTATGTCAATTTGACTATAATTTTCGTTTGATACCTTACAAATGGTACAATAACAATTTAAGGACAGTTACTCACGATTAATTGAACAAAATAAAAATAAAAATACAAATTAAGAATAGAGATCAATTATGCATTTTAATGAGCTAACATAATTTTTTATAATATTCTTAAAAATAAAAGTAAATCGAACCATATGAATTTCGACCAAGAATAAAAAGTTATTGAAATGGAAGGGAAGCATTTCGAACAATCTTTTCTTTTAATAATTTCAATTGAATTTTACATTAAAATTATTTTTATATAATAAAAAAATATATTAGAAAGGTTTAATAATTTTTGCCTGTTAAGTAGAAAAATTATACTCTTTCGTTGAATGTTGATAGAATTTGAATTATTTGATTTTTTTAATCTGAAGACTTGTTTGCATATAGACAAATACATCTGTTTTATTGTGTAGAAGTTTTATTAAAAATTAAATGACTGAAATTTAGGGTATGTGCGGTCATACGGGTAAATTTCCCGATCGTACAGAGCAGGATAAATTAGGTACATGATCGATTAATTGTTACGCTATTTCTGTCATCATATATCAAAATAATTATAAAACTCGTTAAAAACTTTTGTAAAAACGGTTTTGTTACAATTAATGAATTACATAACTATATATTTATATACATAACAATGCATGAAAAGGGAAAGACAAATCAGTGAATTTCCGTCTTACAAACAAAGAAAAAAGGTTAAACTAAAGACGCAAATCGGTCAATTCAGGTTGAATTTAATTCTCTTTTACAACAAAAAAAAGGTTGAATTCAATTGACTGCATTGAAAACTTCGACTTGAAAACTAACTTCGACTTAAAAACTAACTTTGACTTGAACTCTCTAACTTCAAATAAAACTCTGACTTCGAATATAACTCTGACTTCGAATATAACTCTGACTTCGAATATAACTCTGACTTAGACTCTGTCAAGTATTCTGAACCTAACTTGAACTCTATCAAGTAATCTGAACCTAACTTGAACGCTTGTCAAGTATTCTGAAACTAACTTGAACGCTTGTCAAGTATTCTGAAACTAACTTGAACGTTGTCAAGTATTCTGAAACTAACTTGAACGCTTGTCAAGTATTCTGAAACTAACTTGAACGCTTGTCAAGTATTCTGAAACTAACTTGAACGCTTGTCAAGTATTCTGAAACTAACTTGAACGCTTGTCAAGTATTCTGAAACTAACTTGAACGCTTGTCAAGTATTGAAACTAACTTGAACGCTTGTCAAGTATTCTGAAACTAACTTGAACGCTTGTCAAGTATTCATATAAATCTCTGGGGCGGTTGCCCGTCTTGGCGCAACCTTCTGACTTCAAATAAAACTCTCTGTAAACTCTCTCTCTCTTAATTTGCAAGTCAATTCAATTCAGTAATTGAAAAAAATTTGCAAACAAAAAAATAAAAAAATGTAACAATATTTCATTCTAATGTACGGGAAGGTACATAAAATAAAATTATTCTATACTGAATATAACAGTGAAAATAACTCTTTGAAATTAACTCTGTTACAATTAACTCTGTTACAATTAACTCTCTGTGTTACAATTAACTCTCTGTGTTACAATTAACTCTCTGTTACAATTACTGTTTCAATAAAAACAAATGTATCACTGGTGTCTGCAATGTTCACTGTTTCTTGTAAATTCTGACTTGATACTAATTATTAACTGTTAATAATAGTGACTTTTCAAATGTTTATAAATTACTTAAAAAACAAAATGTACTTAACAAAATTTTCTATGGGGAAAATCCTTGAGACGTGTCCTGAAGACGTCTTGTTGGCTACTTCTTCTTGGATGAAAACTAGACGTGGAGAACTTGGAGTCGTGACACACCGGTCAAGGGTGGATGTTACGAACTAGAAGTCGTGACACGCCGGTCAACTGGTTTTATCCTGATGCAGGGTAATTTCTATCTTGGCCAAAGAGTGGCCACTTGTTAAACATCTTCTTGTTAAACATCTTCTTAAAATCTGTTAAGATCCTGGTTAGTGTCTCCAGTTTGTTAGAATCCTCTTCTTAAAATAATCTTCTTAAAATATTCTTCTAATCCTGGTTAAGGGTCGCCAATTGGAAGAATCCTCTTCTTAATAATCTTCTTATTCTTATCCTAGCTGGGTCTGGGGTGTCTCGTATAGACGAGGTGTTCTTGGTTAAGGAGCAAGGGGCCTCTGCCCCCTCCCCGCAGCGAGGCTGCAGTCCAAAGAAGAGTCTCGTAATGAAGTTCTCTGGATGAAGTCGTAAATGAAGTGGTAATCTGAAGTGGTGTATTTTTACAAATATACGTATAATATAACTTAAATGTTTGGGGGAGAACAGTTGAAGGTTAAATTTCCCCCCTTTTTAAACACATGATCAGATGTTTTTTGGAAGATTTCAACTAAAAACAATAAAAAAAAATATAAATAAAACTAATCGTATATTTTTGCCGAGTTTACATTTTTGACGGCGATATCATTTCGTAATAGTGCACATGATTACAAATTGAGTACACGACTGAGTACGTATTAATTTTGGTTCATTACAATTACGATTACAATTATGGATTACAATTACCAATTAATTCATATTCACTCATTGTTTAATTACACTTCTATTAAAGTACATTCTTACATTATAAATTAAATCATTACATTTAATTAGTTTCACTGAAGTACATTACAAGTTATTGTTCATTACAGTTTCATTAAAGTACATTACAAGTTATTGTTAATTTAAAGTATTACAGTTAATTACAATTAAACAGTTACTATAACTTTGTCTTGTTTTGACAGTGTTTCATATTAATAGACAATTAAGATGTTAGAAATATAATACAAAGTACATGGGCACATAACACACATAATATAACATAACACATGATAATGTTATGAATTCGAATCAGAGGGAAAGGAGACTTTTTAACTTTGAGCTTTCGAATTCTGCTGTGATGAGCGGAATTTCGATCACTTAACCTCAGCATTTTTGAGTTCATCTCGGGAGGTCATATAATTAAAAATAAAAATGAAAAAAATAATACGAGAACGTTTTTTCGCGTTCTCGAACGAACTTAAAGTTTCGCGCCTCACAAATTGACACGAGTAAACATAGACTGATAAGTTGATAGGGCATAAGTAGACAATAGGTAGATGAATGAATAAGTAATAAAATTAATAAAGGATAGCGGTCAAGAAAGAACATGAATGTAAGAATGAGTATGGTTGAATAATAATTATATTTATACTACATAACATTTAAATAATGACTTCTATAGAGTGTTTCGTCCTTAGCATGATGTTAAAGAATTTTCATACATTGGATACTAGATATATGATGAAGGGAAAATGTGACGTCATAGTTATTGAATTTTTACGTAAAGTACAAATCATTATTAGGAAGATTTACAAGAACAAATTAGAGACAGAGTGGGAAACGTAAGAGAATAAAGTTATTTTATGACGTCATAGTGCATAAGTCATTATTACAAATCGAAATTCTATCCAAACTCGCTTATGCGATTTTTGGTTTCTTATGTAAAAATGGACAATGAATTCATATAATGATGGTGTAGGAATTGTTCATTGTTCACTTTTTACATTACTCTCCCCTTTTAAAAATGATATTTATACAATAATCTAATAGGGTACCATTAATACAATACAAATGAGAAAATAACATCCTAACAGGGTACCATTAATACAATACAATGAGAAAATAACATCCTAACAGGGTACCATTAGTTACAATACAAATTTTATACAGAACGATTTCGCGTGGTCGAGTACAATGCAGAGTATCCAAATTTTTAAAATGACACTTGCTTACAAAATATAAAAAAATCAAAGATTAATACTTTAATTTAGATAAACAATTAAGCTAGACAAAGAATGATATTGTAAAATTTTTTAGCAAAATTTTATTTATTTATTTTTTTTTCTGTGGGGAAAATTACATTCATAATGAATAGGTAAAAGGAAAATATAAATCGTACAATCTATAACTAATTTTTATTGACTAGTGTAGGTAAAAATAGAATTACGTAATGGATGATGTATAGACCTGTGGTCTAGTGTGTATTTATGTTTATTGGGTACAAAGTGTGTATTTTATAAGTTCGAGAGACAGATTAGCTGAGAGGATTGTTAAATTAACTGTATAAATGCATGAGCAAAAATTTATATATAGTAAGCAAAATGATTAAGATTAAATTACGCGCAATGAAATAGTTTATTGTGATATCCAATGATTTTAGCATGAGGTTTGTATATATAGTATATATAGTGTGCATACATGCATTTTTATTGACTGTTGTAGGTACAAATCGAATTACGTAGTGGATGATGTATAGACCTGTGGTCAAATGTGTATTTATGTTTGTTGGGTACAAAGTGTGTATCTGATAATTTCGAGACAGATTTAAATTCGACTACTAAAATTCATAACCATATACTGTAGTAGTATGTCAATTTGACTATAATGTTCGTTTGATACCTTACAAATGGTACAATAACAATTTAAGGACAGTTACTCACGATTAATTGAACAAAATAAAAATAAAAATACAAATTAAGAATAGAGATCAATTATGCATTTTAATGAGCTAACATAATTTTTTATAATATTCTTAAAAATAAAAGTAAATCGAACCATAGATGAATTTCGACCAAGAATAAAAAAGTTATTGAAATGGAAGGGAAGCATTTCGAACAATCTTTTCTTTTAATAATTTCAATTGAATTTTACATTAAAAATTATTTTTATATAATAAAAAAATATATTAGAAAGGTTTAATAATTTTTGCCTGTTAAGTAGAAAAATTATACTCTTTCGTTGAATGTTGATAGAATTTGAATTATTTGATTTTTTTAATCTGAAGACTTGTTTGCATATAGACAAATACATCTGTTTTATTGTGTAGAAGTTTTATTAAAAATTAAATGACTGAAATTTAGGGTATGTGCGGTCATACGGGTAAATTTCCCGATCGTACAGAGCAGGATAAATTAGGTACATGATCGATTAATTGTTACGCTATTTCTGTCATCATATAATCAAAATAATTATAAAACTCGTTAAAAACTTTTGTAAAAACGGTTTTGTTACAATTAATGAATTACATAACTATATATTTATATACATAACAATGCATGAAAAGGGAAAGACAAATCAGTGAATTTCCGTCTTACAAACAAAGAAAAAAGGTTAAACTAAAGACGCAAATCGGTCAATTCAGGTTGAATTTAATTCTCTTTTACAACAAAAAAAAGGTTGAATTCAATTGACTGCATTGAAAACTTCGACTTGAAAACTAACTTCGACTTAAAAACTAACTTTGACTTGAACTCTCTAACTTCAAATAAAACTCTGACTTCGAATATAACTCTGACTTCGAATATAACTCTGACTTCGAATATAACTCTGACTTAGACTCTGTCAAGTATTCTGAACCTAACTTGAACTCTATCAAGTAATCTGAACCTAACTTGAACGCTTGTCAAGTATTCTGAAACTAACTTGAACGCTTGTCAAGTATTCTGAAACTAACTTGAACGCTTGTCAAGTATTCTGAAACTAACTTGAACGCTTGTCAAGTATTCTGAAACTAACTTGAACGCTTGTCAAGTATTCTGAAACTAACTTGAACGCTTGTCAAGTATTCTGAAACTAACTTGAACGCTTGTCAAGTATTCTGAAACTAACTTGAACGCTTGTCAAGTATTGTGAAACTAACTTGAACGCTTGTCAAGTATTCTGAAACTAACTTGAACGCTTGTCAAGTATTCCTATAAATCTCTGGGGCGGTTGCCCGTCTTGGCGCAACCTTCTGACTTCAAATAAAACTCTCTGTAAACTCTCTCTCTCTTAATTTGCAAGTCAATTCAATTCAGTAATTGAAAAAAAATTTGCAAACAAAAAAATAAAAAAATGTAAACAATATTTCATTCTAATGTACGGGAAGGTACATAAAATAAAATTATTCTATACTGAATATAACAGTGAAAATAACTCTTTGAAATTAACTCTGTTACAATTAACTCTGTTACAATTAACTCTCTGTGTTACAATTAACTCTCTGTGTTACAATTAACTCTCTGTTACAATTACTGTTTCAATAAAAACAAATGTATCACTGGTGTCTGCAATGTTCACTGTTTCTTGTAAATTCTGACTTGATACTAATTATTAACTGTTAATAATAGTGACTTTTCAAATGTTTATAAATTACTTAAAAAACAAAATGTACTTAACAAAATTTTCTATGGGGAAAATCCTTGAGACGTGTCCTGAAGACGTCTTGTTGGCTACTTCTTCTTGGATGAAAACTAGACGTGGAGAACTTGGAGTCGTGACACACCGGTCAAGGGTGGATGTTACGAACTAGAAGTCGTGACACGCCGGTCAACTGGTTTTATCCTGATGCAGGGTAATTTCTATCTTGGCCAAAGAGTGGCCACTTGTTAAACATCTTCTTGTTAAACATCTTCTTAAATCTGTTAAGATCCTGGTTAGTGTCTCCAGTTTGTTAGAATCCTCTTCTTAAAATAATCTTCTTAAAATATTCTTCTAATCCTGGTTAAGGGTCGCCAATTGGAAGAATCCTCTTCTTAATAATCTTCTTATTCTTATCCTAGCTGGGTCTGGGGTGTCTCGTATAGACGAGGTGTTCTTGGTTAAGGAGCAAGGGGCCTCTGCCCCCTCCCCGCAGCGAGGCTGCAGTCCAAAGAAGAGTCTCGTAATGAAGTTCTCTGGATGAAGTCGTAAATGAAGTGGTAATCTGAAGTGGTGTATTTTTACAAATATACGTATAATATAACTTAAATGTTTGGGGGAGAACAGTTGAAGGTTAAATTTCCCCCCTTTTTAAACACATGATCAGATGTTTTTTGGAAGATTTCAACTAAAAACAATAAAAAAATATAAATAAAACTAATCGTATATTTTTGCCGAGTTTACATTTTTGACGGCGATATCATTTCGTAATAGTGCACATGATTACAAATTGAGTACACGACTGAGTACGTATTAATTTTGGTTCATTACAATTACGATTACAATTATGGATTACAATTACCAATTAATTCATATTCACTCATTGTTTAATTACACTTCTATTAAAGTACATTCTTACATTATAAATTAAATCATTACATTTAATTAGTTTCACTGAAGTACATTACAAGTTATTGTTCATTACAGTTTCATTAAGTACATTACAAGTTATTGTTAATTTAAAGTATTACAGTTAATTACAATTAAACAGTTACTATAACTTTGTCTTGTTTTGACAGTGTTTCATATTAATAGACAATTAAGATGTTAGAAATATAATACAAAGTACATGGGCACATAACACACATAATATAACATAACACATGATAATGTTATGAATTCGAATCAGAGGGAAAGGAGACTTTTTAACTTTGAGCTTTCGAATTCTGCTGTGATGAGCGGAATTTCGATCACTTAACCTCAGCATTTTTGAGTTCATCTCGGGAGGTCATATAATTAAAAATAAAAATGAAAAAATAATACGAGAACGTTTTTTCGCGTTCTCGAACGAACTTAAAGTTTCGCGCCTCACAAATTGACACGAGTAAACATAGACTGATAAGTTGATAGGGCATAAGTAGACAATAGGTAGATGAATGAATAAGTAATAAATTAATAAAGGATAGCGGTCAAGAAAGAACATGAATGTAAGAAGAGTATGGTTGAATAATAATTATATTTATACTACATAACATTAAATAATGACTTCTATAGAGTGTTTCGTCCTTAGCATGATGTTAAAGAATTTTCATACATTGGATACTAGATATATGATGAAGGGAAATGTGACGTCATAGTTATTGAATTTTTACGTAAAGTACAAATCATTATTAGGAAGATTTACAAGAACAAATTAGAGACAGAGTGGGAAACGTAAAGAGAATAAAGTTATTTTATGACGTCATAGTGCTAATCATTATTACAAATCGAAATTCTATCCAAAACTCGCTTATGCGATTTTTGGTTTCTTATGTAAAAATGGACAATGAATTCATATAATGGTGTAGGAATTGTTCATTGTTCACTTTTTACATTACTCTCCCTTTTAAAAATGATATTTATACAATAATCTATATAGGGTACCATTAATACAATACAAATGAGAAAATAACATCCTAACAGGGTACCATTAATACAATACAATGAGAAATACATCCTAACAGGGTACCATTAGTTACAATACAAATTTTATACAGAACGATTTCGCGTGGTCGAGTACAATGCAGAGTATCCAAATTTTTAAAATGACACTTGCTTACAAAATATAAAAAAATCAAAGATTAATACTTTAATTTAGATAAACAATTAAGCTAGACAAAGAATGATTTGTAAATTTTTTAGCAAAATTTTATTTATTTATTTTTTTTTCTGTGGGGAAAATTACATTCATATGAATAGGTAAAAGGGAAAAATATAAATCGTACAATCTATAAACTAATTTTTATTGACTAGTGTAGGTAAAAAGAATTACGTAATGGATGATGTATAGACCTGTGGTCTAGTGTGTATTTATGTTTATTGGGTACAAAGTGTGTATTTTATAAGTTCGAGAGACAGATTAGCTGAGAGGATTGTTAAATTAACTGTATAAATGCATGAGCAAAAATTATATATAGTAAGCAAAAATGATTAAGATTAAATTACGCGCAATGAAATAGTTTATTGTGATATCCAATGATTTTAGCATGAGGTTTGTATATATAGTATATATAGTGTGCATACATGCATTTTTATTGACTGTTGTAGGTACAAATCGAATTACGTAGTGGATGATGTATAGACCTGTGGTCAAATGTGTATTTATGTTTGTTGGGTACAAAGTGTGTATCTGATAATTTCGAGACAGATTTAATTTCGACTACTAAATTCATAACCATATACTGTAGTAGTATGTCAATTTGACTATAATTTCGTTTGATACCTTACAAATGGTACAATAACAATTTAAGGACAGTTACTCACGATTAATTAACAAAATAAAAATAAAATACAAATTAAGAATAGAGATCAATTATGCATTTAATGAGCTAACATAATTTTTTATAATATTCTTAAAAATAAAAGTAAATCGAACCATAGATGAATTTCGACCAAGAATAAAAAAGTTATTGAAATGGAAGGGAAGCATTTCGAACAATCTTTTCTTTAAATAATTTCAATTGAATTTTACATTAAAAATTATTTTTATATAATAAAAAAAATATATTAGAAAGGTTTAATAATTTTTGCCTGTTAAGTAGAAAAATTATACTCTTTCGTTGAATGTTGATAGAATTTGAATTATTTGATTTTTTTAATCTGAAGACTTGTTTGCATATAGACAAATACATCTGTTTTATTGTGTAGAAGTTTTATTAAAAATTAAATGACTGAAATTTAGGGTATGTGCGGTCATACGGGTAAATTTCCCGATCGTACAGAGCAGGATAAATTAGGTACATGATCGATTAATTGTTACGCTATTTCTGTCATCATATAATCAAATAATTATAAAACTCGTTAAAACTTTTGTAAAACGGTTTTGTTACAATTAATGAATTACATAACTATATTTTTATACATAACAATGCATGAAAAGGGAAAGACAAATCAGTGAATTTCCGTCTTACAAACAAGAAAAAGGTTAAACTAAAGACGCAAATCGGTCAATTCAGGTTGAATTTAATTCTCTTTTACAACAAAAAAGGTTGAATTCAATTGACTGCATTGAAAACTTCGACTTGAAAACTAACTTCGACTTAAAAACTAACTTTGACTTGAACTCTCTAACTTCAAATAAAACTCTGACTTCGAATATACTCTGACTTCGAATATAACTCTGACTTCGAATATAACTCTGACTTCGAATATAACTCTGACTTAGACTCTGTCAAGTATTCTGAACCTAACTTGAACTCTATCAAGTAATCTGAACCTAACTTGAACGCTTGTCAAGTATTCTGAACTACTTGAACGCTTGTCAAGTATTCTGAAACTAACTTGAACGCTTGTCAAGTATTCTGAAACTAACTTGAACGCTGTCAAGTATTCTGAAACTAACTTGAACGCTTGTCAAGTATTCTGAAACTAACTTGAACGCTTGTCAAGTATTCTGAACTAACTTGAACGCTTGTCAAGTATTCTGAAACTAACTTGAACGCTTGTCAAGTATGTGAAACAACTTGAACGCTTGTCAAGTATTCTGAAACTAACTTGAACGCTTG
>JAJOZX010019459.1:0-35961 GCA_023014485.1 Bathynomus jamesi | reverse complement strand
CGTCGTTTTCGTAGATTCGTCGTTAATTTTTTACTACCTATAGTTTCCCAATCCGTCGTCCATATTCGCAGATTCGTCGTTTTTTTTTAAAAAAAATGAAAAAAAACGATAGAAATTGACGAAATTCAACTGTTTACCAACGCAATGTACATTATATTTTGTCGAAAAACGAGTAGAATTTGATTAATTAATCTGTTTAATAACATAATACAGTAAAATGTTTTCTCATTGAAACATGTTATAATCTACCTCGAATTTAGTCGTTTCGTATTTCGTCGTGTTATTCCGGAACGAATTAACGACGAATTTCGAGGTATTCCTGTAGTTTAATTCGAAAATGAGAAAAAACGAGGAGACAAAGTCTGGGAAGTGCAACAACAACAATATATATTAAGAGAGGTACAATATTACTGTAATGGGAGCCCACTCATTGTTGCCTATTTCTGGGCAAGAGTGCTCTTCCGCACATCCGGCAAACGCCTCCGATGCTTCTCAATGGCTTGGAGGAGGAACTGGCGCTGATCCTCGTTCCTGGTGATGATCGGATTGAACTCCTGAATCAGCTTCACTCCTCATTCTGTGCAGTCGTTGATCACACGGAGGCTTCGGATGTGGCGAGAAGCAGCCTCGTAATCCTCTCGGCCTTCCCACTCGGTGGGGTCCACACCGAGAAACCCGCCGGGGAGGTCTCGAGGGCTGCGAAAAAGCCCCCGAGACTGCGAGGTGATGAAGTTGGCCACCGTTTTGTCCTTCAGGGTGACATCCGCGGGGACACAAATCCGCTTTGGTGGGTCCTCGGATCCTTCATCTTCGAAAGCAGTGATCATGCGTTTCTTTTCTTTGGCGGTGACCTTTACGTCGAAGAACGCCAGTCCAGCCAGCTCTTCCGACAGATACCACAGATGACCAAAAGCCTTGGACCCCGCGGTGGCAATCTCCCCGTCTTCATAAGAAACCAGCTGCTTGTACAAGAGGAGGTCGTTGGCTGGCGCAGAAGCAGCTACCAGGGCCACGAACCAAGCGGGAATGTATGTAGTCACCGCGAATGGGACGAAACGGCTGAGGCTTCGCTTCTCTCGTGGGCTGAGCTCGAACTGGTTGCGGAAGAGGAAGATCTTGATGGCGTATATGACCCGAGCCATCCATCAGATACGGTGGTAAGCACCGGAACGGATGAACCGGATACCACGAAAGGGAACGCCCCCATAACTACCATGGTTAGCTCCAGCAACTCACGGTAGTCGTTCCGCGGCTGTGCCTCGTGGAGTTGGGGCTTGCAGAAGCCAATGATGTCATCAGGCCTGGAGTCATCTTTCATCAATTCGAAGTCATTCAAGTTAAAAAAAAACACCTCTGCTTGAACCTCTTGAAAAAGGGGATATCTGGACCAGAGGAAGGCCTGAAGCAGAGAGCGAAGATTTGCTTGGCCACAATTTCCAGCATCTGGTGACGGCAGTCAAGATGGAGGAGGTTAACGTCGAGCCTTTACTGGATGAGTGTGCAAGCTCCTCTACGAACTCCCGTGTTGCTTGCCGTTGTATCGAAGAACCTGCCTCTGACACGATCTGAAATACCCAACTCATCCAGAGCCTCGATGGCGGCATTCGCTATGGCTTCTCCAGTACCGGAAGGCAGTTTGGGCACGCATAGCAGCTTCAACACTCCGCCAGAAACAAGGATCGGAAGACGCTCAGCTGCATCGCCACCAGTGAGATCGAGAATGTTCTTACCATCCCAGTGGATAATGAGGGGGCACAGTTGGATCGAAGAACTCCTTCAAGACCTCAGACCTCTGCCGGTTCAGGGCCACCGTCGATGGGTCTCTTCCACGCAGAAGCAGCCGCCGTCAGGATGTATCGTATGCAGCATTGCGATCGGTGGTCTTGGTCCGATCCAATGCTGCGGCTATCGCTGGAGTTAACGGGACTCCGGAGGCTCGTCGTCGCTTCGGAAGTGCCGCCATGGAGGTAGAAGGACCGTCATCAGTCCTCATCGCTCGCCATCGCATGGGCGCTGCTACTGGAAGAGCTCTCCAGCTCCCGTACGCTGGTTTCTTGACGGCGTTTCATGTCCTGTTCCTTATGTGTTGTCTCAGGGCGACTTTGGCTCAACTTCCGTGACTCCTTCTCCGCCAGCTTTTTATCCATTCCCATCATGCAGCCCCGCCTTCCTTTCTCCCCCTGCGCCATCAGGAACTCCTTGTCCTCTTCATTTTTTATCACGTTGTTGGCATCGGCATGGGCGACGTCGAAGAGTTTCTCCAATATCTGAAGGAAAGCCTCCCTCTTTCTTTTTTGTCTCCGACTTCCTACTCTGTCTTTCCAAGACCCCGCCACTTTTCATACAGACCCTCGGTGTTCGGGATGATGTTTGTTTGCCGTGGTCGGAATTCTGGCCCTATCCCAAAAATCCCCCACATCTCGGCAAACAGTCGTTGTAGCCTCACGGAAGGACATTTTCTCCTTTTCGGAGCTGGTGGAACAGCCGCTGTAGTATTTCTCCCGAAGAAAGAAGCTTCCCTCCAATCAATTCTTTTCATGGCTGGCCAACTAACCACTCTTCAGTAGACGTCCTTGTCGATGCCATTCTCGAGATTCACCTGAGAAAGAAGGAACACTCCGTTAACACAAAACAGCAGCAACCGAGAGATAATATTAGAGAGAGAATGTTCTGAACCCAAATGTGCAGGAGGAGACAAACAAACACCGGAAGTGCAAATACGTGCACTTGTCGATGAGTGATGAAGGTCACTGAAGATCGTTGAATTTTTCCCATTATAGGGGAAACACTGAGATAATATAGCAGATAATATAAACCGATTGAGCTAAAATTTTACTTACAGCACTCTTTTGAGACTAGTAACAATATCCAGGAGTAGTCGCATTGAATTTCGAAAGTTCAAAAATAAGGACCACCCTAATGTAGGACCAGTAAATATTCTCCGATTCATATGAAATTTTGTCTGCGACCATTTTTCGATATTTCTAATGAAATCCGGGGGTAGCGCAGTTAAATTTCGTAACTTGATTTTTCCCCTATATAGCTAAGGACCACTCGAGTGGCCACTTTGTCTTGATGGGTGGGCTCCCGTGTTCTGACCCAGTGGGCTGTCGGCGGGGGCTTAGCCCCCCGGAAGTGTCACCCATGCCAGACAGACTACTAGGGAGACTGGGCTAAGAGCCACCAAGGTCCTTGGCTCCTAGTACGGGTCTCCAGAGCTGTCCTCCGGAGGTGATCCCCTTAGGGCGTCACCGTGTAGGCTGGTTGTGTGTCCGGGCCGGTGGGATTGTGGGGCTGTGGCCTTTGCGCCGTTTGGGGGCAAACTTTCGTATCACGGGACCCTGTTTTTAAACCGACTGTGTGTTCCATGGAGACAAGGTACCCCGACCCCGTGTGGTTTGCGCTCGGCCTCCCTTTCTCACCGGTAGGCAGTTTTTCGCGTCCTCTTGGTCCTTCTTCTCTAACACTATTAGCGTATGCGTATTGTCCTAGAACTCGGGTGGTGGGCGACCAGACTCCAGAGTCCTCTACCACTGAAAGACCGTCTTAAGAGGTCGCCCCTCCTTTGGCTCTGGAACACTCGCACTCTCCCCTTCCGTTACCGACCCCAGTCTGTACTTTAAATATGCTTTTGGACATGCACCCTCTTCCCCCCCCCCCCAAGCTGCCTTCGGGAAAGTCAACAAGTTCCACCAAAGACGCCTCCAAAATCTGGCTTCTTGCTCTCCCCGTATGCCTCCCTCGCCCGTCATCAACCTGCCTCCCCACGGAGAGAGCCCCGCAGCGGACGGGGAAGTCAGTGTTCACGTCCGTCCTGTCGACCGTTGGATATTCCAGTCCACCTCAAATCTACAGCCTCCCTTTCCCTTCCATGTACCCACAAATTTCTAGTCATCCGGCCTACCTCTAGGTCCCTTTCGATCAACTCCGAACGGACGTTTCAGGCAGTGACTCCAGCCGTTATGATGTCCGATCACAGAGGGATGGTTCCCTCCTTATAAAATCACGTTTAGCCGCAGAGACGAAAGCCCTATTCTCTTTCACCGAGGTCCTTGGATGCTCTGTGTCCATTTCTCCTCACCCTCGCCTGAACCAGAGTCGACACTATTTACGCTACCCGCTTATTGTCGATCCCAATGAATGAGTTGCTAGAAGACACCGCACCCCAGACAGTGTTCCTAAATGTTCAAACTGCGCCGGTGCACATTCCTCTTTGTCCCGTGAATGTATCTTCAGATTTGAGGAGGAGGTCGGGGCCCTACGGGTGGCGGACTTCATCAGTCTCCATGAGGCGCGAGATAGGGTGCGGAGTCGGGAGGTGAAGCCGAGGGTCTCTTATGCCGCTGCACTCGGTTCTGTTCCCTCGGTGCGCCGTCCGGATCTGCCACCTAAATTCCCTTCGAGTACTGCTTCTCCCCCTCCCCGGTCAGCGCCTCATCGAACCCGGCAACCGCTTGTCCCATTACCATATCTCCCCCCCCCCCCGATGCGTCCCCTAAACTACAAACTCTCTATGACTGGAATCGGGAATCCCAGTTCCCGTCTCTTAAGAACCTCTATCTCACCGCACTCTGAGAACACACCCAAACCTCGCGCCCGGGGTAAATCAATGAGGCGGAGACGCCGGAGTGAGTTGCCACATTCGCCGACCGTTCAACAATCCTCTCCCTCTTCTCCTAAACCAAAAAAAGAGGACTCGGGCTCCTACACCCCCTACCCTGCCTACGATGACCCCCTCACCCTATCGCGGAAGTCTCTCCAACTCATCCCCGCATATTCTGACAGCAGTCGTATCCGACATGCATGAGCCACCACCTAGGGCGAGACCCGGTGCAGATAATTCCACTTCCGAGGATCCAGTGGACGTGGCACTGGTACACCTTACATGGTGTGACAAGGGTAACCTCGGTCGAGCCTGATGGATCTACCTTTCCCCCCTGCTGCCATATTCTCCACCCCTCCACGGGAGCATCCTGGTTCATCCCCCTGCACCCCTACTGTACCTGACTCTCCCCACTACCTCCGGCCCTCCCTTCATCGACCACCCTGGCCTTGTCCTCTCCCCCATCCGCTCGGTTCTACTGGTACCCCTTATCGTCACCCCAGGTTCGCCGTGAGACCACTGACAGTCCGGGGGATGTCAGTTTGAGCATTGGAGTCCCTCCTCTTTGCCTGAGCACACAACCCTGCCTTGAGGCTTCTTACCCTCTGAGCCCGCGACGACTCATTAGCTGCCTCGACCGACGTCTCCGGTCCCGTTCGGTCGACTGGGCCCGGCAGTCTCTGCTGTGGTTGACTGGCCAGCCGATCCCCTCTTTGGTGAACGGCAGATAACCGGCCACGCCCCTGACTCGCCTTTCACCTTTATGAACCAAGATCTTCATTAATAATCTAACTACCCAGTACCTTCACCCTTTTCCTCTTTCACTCGTTAAACAATGGACCTGCCAAAAGCTACGATCCTACACTGGAACTGCAGAGAAATCTTCGCAAATTACGAAGGTCTTAATTTCCTGATTGCCTCTGCCCGCCAGGGATGTCTCTCTCCAGGAGTTAATCCTGGGAACCAGACCACTGCCCTGCCCCACCGGATATTTTTGCCTTACCTCCCCATATCCTACCTGCACTCGAAGGAGGGCTGCCATCCTCGTCCATCGCACAGTCCCCTTTCACAACCTCCCTATCAGATCCTCGTTACAGGTCCTTGCTGCCAGAATTTTCCTGGACAAACAATACATCGTCTGCTCGATATACCTCCCTCCCGACTCTCAAGTCTCCCGCGATTACCTAGTTAAAGTAGTCCAATAACTCCCCAGGTCCTTTCTACTCCTGGGCGATTTCAGCAGTCTCCACCCTCTGTCGGGAGACACGACCTCCACTTCTGTGGCCCCGACTTGTCAGAATGCCCAGCTTTGAGATATTCCCTCGTTGAACGGGCGAAATGAACTGACAGGTGGACAGGGCGTGGGTGGTCTTATGTCATGGCCACCTCGGTCACCGAATTTACAGTAAATCCTCCAGATTATTACTTGCGTGGTCACTTAAAAAGCCTAGTTTGTTACAGAAGTCCGAGCACGTGAAGAATTGTGGCAACGAGTTCGAGACAATTGCCTAACGATCCGCAATACTCCATGAATTTTTTAGTGTTTTCAGATAATCACTGGTGCGACGTGCTTAGGTATGCATTCAAGAAGTAGGAAAGAATTTCGGACATTAAATGAAGCAAATGCATCACACTGTATTTTCATAAATGTGAAAAATCTTTAGCAGTTTCATTTTTGTCGCCTGCTATAGCTCGAAACCTACGTTTCTTGATCAATGTTTATATGGTATTTTTTCTTTACTTTTGTCTCAAGAATACACCCTGCGATTTGTGGAACACATTTATGCATCACCCTGTGTAATAGGTAACTTTCTTTGTTTATATAATATTTACAAGTTGCAATATATGTACAGTAGGACCTCGTATAACGATGGTAATTGGTTCCATCAAAACCATCGTAATACGAAATTATCACTAAACGAATATAGAAAATCCACGTTAAAGGCTTAATCCGTTCCAAGACCATCGGAAGTTGACATTTTTTCACGCAAAAAACATACTTTATAATATTTAAACATTCCGTATTAATAAATAAACATACTGTATTAAGAACATTTTAAAGGCTTAATATCAATGCAAACATTGTTAAATAATTAATAAATTGACAAATAAAATTCTTACTTTTATGAAAAAACAATATATGCTTACAATATGGTACAGTATATGGAACCTTTATTTCTTAATTAAGTACAAATTATTAGTTCATTGAATTAAGTATCTACAAACTTGCTTCGGAATTGGCGACATAGCTTATTGGGAATGAAAATAATTGCCATACATAGAACCCAATATGGAGGCATTGGGTCCATATAACGAGAAAAACGAATTATTTCGTATCAAAATTTTCCATACTGTCTCATTAGAATTACTTCGAGAGAAGAGTCAACTAACTTTGTAAAGTCAGCGAAATTGAACACGCATGAATTTATATTAGCTCATCGCAGAGCTGCGAGTTCCAAACGAACCTTTAGGCAAGGGAGACAATTAATCTCCCTACAAGTTCTGAATGAATCCCTAATAATATAAACCTAATGACTCAAAAGGATAGGCCTATTCCTTCAGGTATTTAAGTGTAGTGATTGCCTATATCAGGGGTGGGGAACCTTTTTTCATTGGAAGGCCGCATTTCATTTAACCAAGACCCTATTAGGCCGCATTTCATTTAACCAAGACCCTATTAGGCCGCATGCTGAGTATTTAACATATACAGTACAACAAAATGTCATATTTTAGTCTACAATCTACATATTTACTAATTTTAAATCAAACTTGATAATACGTGAGGGTTTTTATAATAAATAAAAAATTCAGCAAGTGCATTTATTTTTGGGGGGGGGGGGGGGGGAATATTGACAATAGAACTAATATTAAGTGAAAAATGATATTAAGTGAAATGATGTTAATATTAAGTGAAAAAGTGATAAACCATTTAATGACTTTTTTGTGACTGCTTATTGCGGGACAGGAGTCGTACATTTGGTTCCAACATCGTTAACCGTAGTTTTAGTTGGTCCTACAGGTGCATATTCGTCATCTGAGATCTCAAGCGCGTTTTGATTTGAGTCACATACAAAAACGTTGATTCACAACAGTAGGTTGTGCCGAAACAAGACAACATTCGACGAGCATGTTGACGCAGACGTGGGTATTCAACGGCATTTTTCCATATTTCAACAGGATCCTTCTTAGTATCAAATAGAGACTTAAGGATATTATCTTCTAATAGCTCAATCTTGTATGTGTAAGAAGCAGTGAAGCTGAAACCATGATCTAATGAAATAGCCTAAAGCCCTAAAAGGGTATCAGTTGCTGTCCATTATCGTACGGTATGAATTCTGAATGTCAAGTAGGCAGAAGGCCGCAACTAGTACCCCAAAAGGCCGCAGGTTCCCCACCCCTGGCCTATATTAATTAAACCAAATAAACTCATTGTTCAACGCCTACGGCCCTACATTGAAAGAAATCGTCGCGCCCTACAAATAGAAGCAAGGCCTACCGAAATAATAAGGTATGGTAATTTTCCTTCTTTACCATTAGGCAGCGCTGAAATACCGAAGGCAAATAAATTTAACATTACTCCCCCCCCCCCCCCCCAAATACTTAATGAGGTTCTTTGAAGACCTCCACAAACATAACTCTCTAATGGAAAACGTAGGGTTTTTGTCGTTAACTCTCTACCGAAATCTGCTGGAAATTTCCAACGGATGAGGTTAACAGGCAATCAACCCATAGCCCTATATAGTTTTCTTCGCATGGGGGCTTGTGTGGGGAACCGACCCCTCTAAAATTTACACTAACACAAACTTTACCTTTACACTAACCGTAACTCTACCACACCTAACGTAACAATCGGCGAAGGCGAAGGCCGATGATAGCCGTAAACAAAGCCTTGTTCATTTAACAGGCTTAACTCATTTTAGGTCCTATAAAAAAAGGCCAATTTCAACCTAAGCCTCTTTAGTAGGCCCACTTCACCTTAAGCCTATTTAATAGGTCCTACTCTTTGAACTCGAAACAAAGCCTCATTTAACCGGCTTAATTCACTTTAGGTCCCATACGAAATAGGTCCGCTTCACCCTAAGCCTATTTAGTAAACCCAGAACATAGGCCTATTTAGTAGACCTACTTTACTTTACCTTAACGAATAGGCCTAATATACTTAATACACAAAGGCCTACTTCAAATAATTTACAATTTAGACCTACTAAAAGCCTACCTTCCAAAGTAGGCCTTACTCTTTACACTCAAGGCCTATCTTAACTAAAAACTTTGTACATTTTTAGTTCAACCTGTGGTGTAGGTTATAAAATTTATTTCGACAATTTAACTTACTCATAAGACTCGTTAACATCACAAAATTAAACTCGGAATTTTAACATCACATGTTTTCCAAGAGGTAGATGGCTTTAATCAGAATTTTAGGTGATTATGGTTTGACAAGCGTATTCTATGTAAAAATGGGTGCTGATTCTAAAAAACAAAAAAAAAACAGTCTTATTGACCCCAGTTACGACAAAATGGCTATTTTGGACACTTTTTGACCAATTATGGCCAAAATCAGGGATTTTCAGAATTTTAGGTGATTATGGTTTATTAACATTTAAGAAGAACATTAACGACATTTAATTACCGTATTTCCCGGCGTATAACGCGCACCCTAATTTTGAAGAGAAAATTTAGGAAAATAAAAATTTAGAAAAAAATATACCTCCTACCTCACTTCACATGTACAATTTTAACGAGTTAATTTTAACATGTACATGATTTTTGGAGTATTTTGGGGGAAAAAAATTCGTTTTCTGAATCAGTATCAGAAATACTATCATTGTCTTCGTCCTCAACACCCTCATCTCCATCTGCGACATCCTCCGGTTCCATGGTCTCGGAAAGCATGGCTGGCATTTGGCTGCTGGTAAACCAGACTGGTAGAAAAATTCCATTAACCTCTTTCCAGCCATGGTCTGTGGGTCGCATGTTCTCTAGTGGATCTTTTAGATGCGCATGCTTCCAGAGATATTCCGCATAGTTGCACCTAGCTAACTTTTGATCCAGAACATCTTTGCAGGGAGGAAGCATGCCTGCATCAATACCTTTAATTTTCTGTAAAGGAGAGTCTGGGTCATTTGGCTGGGTCAAATAGCCTATGTTCTGAGTTGGTAAATCATCTTTGGTTATTGTTGAGTTCCAGCCAGACCACATTGGTGTTTTTGTTTTGCAAGATATTGTCCATGCAACATCTCTGGCAGCACAGGCTTTGTAGTTTTCAGGCTTGACCATTATTTGTACCTCAAAGGAAAACTTTGATATTTTTAGTTTCTTTCTCACTGGTTTCAGTTCTGGATTTGGTATTTCAAGACTTCTCTTCTTTCGTTTGTTCATAGAAATAGGATGTGTAGTCATTGTTGTTGTTGTGGATGATGTCGTTGTTGCTGTTGGTGACGATATAATTGGGACTTCATTTTGAATACAGATGCTTTGTGTGTCATGATACATTGATTCATCATAGTTGTCCCATGCTGTGTTTGTGCTTAGTCCTTCACTTGCTTCTAGGCCATCAGGAAGAACTCGGTTTTTTTTCAATAATATTAGCAGCAATTTCAGTCTCGTATTCTTCTGCAGCATGATATTCTATGCAGTGGCCAAAGTGATTAACAACTTCTTGAATCTTCCTGGAACCAGTAATACTTCACTGTTCCACCAGTAGCTTTGCAGATATCATCTTCAGCTGATGATTCAACATACCGCTCCACTCTCTGACCTGCTTCATCTTTTGTTCCCAGTGTACAGAATCTTATAAAACTGTAATATTTCAGCAGGTATATTTGGACACTGACCATCACGGATTGCTTCTACTGTAATAGGCTTTGGGAGTTTATTCTCACTGAACTTCTTGATCTTCTCTTTGAGGAACAAAGTTACATTCTTAATTTCCTTGGCCATAGCATCCTTTGCAATAGAGAGATAGGTACCTTGTTTCGTGCTGTCTTGATCAACTTGAAGCTTGCTGCCATAGTGTTCTGAGATTTTGGACAAAAGATGGTATGGGTCAGAGGTAGGCTCCTCGAATCTTTCTTTCTTTAAGAAATTCAATGAAGGTTTTATTGATATCAACCAATTTCTGGAAAGCCTCTTTCAGAAAGATCTCAAACTCTATATATGTAAGTAATCTTAAGTGTTAGAAAATCTAGAAGAGGAAGAGCCGTTGTCCCAAGGCGATATGATGACTAAGCTGATTGATGCAGCATTGCTTGTATATATTAAGTTAAGGTGTATAATGTATATATATCCATCTCATAATTGTAAGGTTAGTGAAAAATTAACTTAATTTAGAGCTAGCATTTTTTTGGCTCTTGTGGCATCATTGTTTGGGCATTCTTGTGGCATCATTTTTTTGGGGCACTGCGCATCCTGCCTACTCGTTTGTTGAATGCGGCACTTACAGGGCGTGGTCTTATAGAGAGCTCTCTTGCAATTCAGTTTGGTTGTTTAGATACAAGATTGTTGCATTGTGCAATGGTGCAGGTTGTGTTGTTGCAAGGTTTAGAAAGAAGACCATAAATAGTGCCTCTCTTGTTTTTTATCTTAATTTTATACAACTGAGGCCTAAGGTAGGCCCATATCGAGTCAGCAACCCTGAGGTAGGACCTCGAAGTCCGTAAGTTTTTAGTCTAGCTTAAGTTGGGCTGTAGGTTAAACTGGCCCTTCAGAGCTTGGCCGTTCACGGCTCAGCTGGGATTCTGAACCAATAAAAAAAAAAAACATGGTCCTTCGAAACCGGATTCTAGCCCAAGACTGAGTCAGTGACTATTTTCCGGCAAAGTTCTGATTGTGCAAATTGTAGCCCAAGTTAGGCCTAGACGGGTTGAGATAATTGAGTTAAGGTCCCAGGGTAGAAAGTTTGGTCGCCCAACGAAACTTGGCTCGTCTGTCGTTGTTTTGGGCCTACATTTTTACCGGTTTTTAATTTTGGTTATTATTCGTAGGCGAAGGTTGCAGACTTCAGTGCGCCAGTTACTTGGGTGGAAAATTTGGTATTCCATACTGGTGGTTGGTCAGTACCCCAACCAAGCAATTCAGTTTATTTGAAAAAAGCAAAATTTGAGTTTGATCAGTTTGGTTAAGTATTTTTGCCAATTCAGCTTATTTGGCATTGAGCCCAATTGTTGTTTGCATTGAAGATGAGTGCAGCTGAATTGAACAAGTTTAAAAAAAGGAGAAGCACCTACAAAGGTCTAATTACAAAGGTCATTGCCACTATAGATTCTGCCATAGAGCAAGAGGACTTAAGCTTAGTGACTGCGCAGCTTTCCATATTAGAAACTAAAAAGGTTGCTCTAAGCAAGTAAATGTTAAAATTGAGGCTCTTATAGAAGAGGATGAAATAGAAAATAACATAATTTACTTTGAAGAGATTATTGATGATATAATTAAAGTATGCCACAGAGCAAAAGAGTTTAGCAGCTCAGTACAGTTAGAGACCAGGTCTAATAATGAAACACAACCCTCAACAAATGGTGTTTGTGAAGTTAAGGTTAACGGATCTGCAGTTCAATTACCGAGGCTTGTACTCGAAACATTTTCTGGGAGTATTCAGGAATGGCAAGGATGGGCAAACAGTTTTCAGTCAGCAGTTCATTCTAGTCAAGTGTTAAGTGCGGTGGAGAAGTTTAATTATTTGCAGTCCCTCTTGGAAGGGGAGGCAGCAAAGACAATAGCAGGATTAGCATTAACAGAGGCTAATTATATTGTGGCTTGGGATATATTAAAGAAACGGTTTGGTTAGCCAGAGATCTTAATTAAAAGTCACCTCCGTGAACTTTTAGCTATACCTCCTGTTAATAATCCCAATAGTGTCAAGGAGTTACGGCAGTTATATGATGAATTTGAAGTTAGAATTAGGTCCCTGGACAGCTTGGGTGGAGGAATGGAAAGGTATGGTATAATGTTGGTCACTATACTGGAGTCTAAATTGCCTAGCTCAATTTTGCTTGAATTAAGTAGGGGACACTCTACAGAACATGTGTATATCCCCCTTCAGCAGATGTCGAGTCTTTTAGGCACAGAATTAGCAAGACGAGAGGAAATTGAGTTTGCATAGTGGGATGTTAAACAAGGGGACAAAGGCAGGCACAGCACAAAAGTTTCTACAAAAAGGAATAGCCCAGGTACAGTGTCAGCTCTACATGCATCCTCTGAGAATAAATTAAAGGGAATCAAGGAATGCATATTTTGCGAAGGAAACCACAAGTCATATAAATGTAAGGTGGCTGAGGCTTTAGCTGTTGAGGAGAGAAAGGACAGGGTAAGTAAGGCCACAGCATGTTTTAAATGTTTTTTGAAAGGTCACAGAGCATGGTTTTGTAAGTTTAAAATTTTGTGCAAAAAATGCCATGGCCGGCATCAGCTATTATTGTGTGAAAACACTCCTAGTAGGCCTACCCAAGAAGTAGAGACATCAGTGGCACATGCCACTGCTATGAAAGGGAGTAAAAGTAAAGGGGGATTATTGCAAACAGCTGCAGCATTATCAATTGGGAATGATGGTGAAGCTACTGTAAGAGTGTTGTTTGATAGTGGTAGCCAGTGTAGCTTTATTAAGACCAGAATTTCCAGAAAATTGAAGTTTAAAGAACTTAAGAGGGAAAATTTAAGAATTTCTGGGTTTGGGGGTTCCGTTCAAAACCGAACCAAAGTTAAGAAGGTAGAAGTTCTGGTTAAGGGGTTGTTACCACAAGGTCCCACTATCAAGGTCCAAGCTGTAGAGATTGAGGAACTTTGTGCTCCAGTCACTACTTGTTTAGATATGGCATGTGTCCAAGAATTGCAAGTTAAAGGAATTAATTTGGGCAATAATAAGTTTGAAGGAACAGAAGATATTAGTCTTTTGATTGGAGCTGACTATTATTGGGACTTCATCACTGGTAATATTGTCCGCACATCTCGAGGTCCGTAGCTATTGAAAGTAAGCTAGGCTGGATGCTACATGGTAGCTATTGCAATGAAATGGAGGTTAAAGCTCTTTTTGTTAAGATTGAGGAGAACAGCCATGGTTTGGAAAGGCATTTGAAAGCGTTTTGGGAACTTGAATCCATTGGCATAAAGGACAAACAGGCAAGTACAGTGAACAGTGATGTTTTAGAGCAATTTGAAAAAGGGATTGGGTTTAGAGATGGTTGTATGAAGTTGGCCTCCCTTGGAAGGATTCTTGCAAACCCAGTTCAAACCTTCAGCTAGCTAATAGGAGGTTGGAGACTTCATTGTACAGGCTAAGAAAAAATGAGTTGTTAATTGAATACAATGAGGCCATCCTAAGCTATGTAAGGAGGGCTATGCTGAAAGGGTGCAAGGTGAGCTGGTGAGCCAGGAGGCACATTATCTGCCACACATGCAGTGGTACGGCGAGACAAAACTACCACCAAACTGAGGGTAGTTTTTGATGGCTCAGCCAAGGACAAAGGTGGTGTCCTTGAATGACTGTTTGGATGCTGGGCCAAATTTAAATGCAGATTTATTTTCCTTGTTACTGAGATTCGGGTTTGGTAGAGTAGCATTGACTGCAGATGTGAAGCAAGCCTTTTTGCGGATAAAGTTAAAGCCAGAGGAAATGAACCTAACGTTCAAAGATATAGAATGAAGTCAGTGTCGTTTGGCCTCAGCTCTAGTCCATTTCTGTTGGCAGCTACTATGCAGTACCATTTTAAGAAATATTCTGAAGTCTATCCTAACACTATTGAACACATAAGGAAAAAATTTTATGTTGATGATTTGCTGTGTTCCGTGGATAATACAGAAATGGCTAAACAGATATTCAGAGAGGCTAGAGCTATAATGAGGGAGGCTGGCATGGAGCTTAGAAAGTGGCAGACCAATCATTCTCAATTACAAGAGTTTATGAGTCAGTCCTGTGTAGGACCTGATGCAGCAGAAAGTATTGAGGATTCTGGAGTTGTGGACAATACAGACAAAGGTGCTAGGCATTGTTTGGCAGCAAGGAGAGGATTTGTTTACCTTCAATGGGAAATCTTTAGTAGAGCTGGCTGAGAATGAGACCAGGTGGACAAAACGTACAGCTCTTAGTTTGGCTTCGAAGGTCCTTGATCCTCTTGGATTCCTGCCTCCATTTGTGATAAAGTAAAAAAATTGGTTTCAGAGCCTCTGGGAAATTGGACTTGGTTGGGACCAAGAGTTACCTGATCATATGGTAGTAAGGTGGAAATATTGGTTCAAAGAATTGGCACATCTTGGAGACATTGAAATCCCATGATGGTACTTTGGAGAGTTGAACAATAGTCCAGACAATTTGGAGCTGCACATCTTTTGTGATGCTAGTGAGGAAGCCTATGCAACTTGTGTTTATATAAGAGGCACATTCATAGAGGAAGTAAGTTGCAGGTTGATTGCTGCAAAGAGCAGAGAAGCACCTTTGAAAAGGCTTTCTATTCCAAGGTTGGAATTGATAGGTGCAGTTATTGCTAGTCGGCTTGCAGTTACAGTGCAAAAGTCTTTGGCCCTTTATGAAATTCCAAGCTATTATTGGACAGACTCCACTATAGTTTGGCACTGGTTAAGAAGCCAGGCAAGGAAATGGAAACCATTTGTTGCCAATAGGGTGGAGGAAATTCAAGCACACACAGATCCCAAGCAATGGAAGCATTGTCCAGGCACCCAAAACCCAACTGATTTACCACGAGGAATTTAAGTGAAAGATCTTGCACAGTCAAGTTTGTGATGGAATGGGCCAGAGTGGCTAAAACTTGGAACTGAAAACTGGCCGTCTAATCAGCCTATTGTAGGAGAATGCCAGGCTGAAGGGAAGGAAGGGAAGGAATTCTGAACAGTAAGGAGATTCAGCAAGCCAGGCAATACTGGATGGTATATGTGCAGAAGGAAAAATTTGGTGAAGAGAGGGAATTGCTCACCAGCAGTCCATTACAGGTTCTGCCAACACATTCTGCTCTCAAGGGTTTGGATGTGTTTTTGGATCAGGATTTATTGAGAGTAGGGTAGACTACAGTTTTCTGGGCTTCCAGAGGAGGAAAGACATCCAATTTTGACACCTTCTTGGGGGCACTTTGTGGAACTTTTGATACTGGATACGCATCATAAGTTGTTACATGCTGGAGTTAGAGAAATGATAATGGAGATCAGGCAACAGTTTTGGATTCCCAAAATTAGACAAGTAGGAAAAAAGGTCCTGCATAAATGTGTGGTTTGCAAGCGTTAGAGTGCAAAGCCTTATTATGAAAAGGTGGCTCTACTTCCAAGAGAACGGTGTGTCTATACTGCCCCATTTGATGTAGTGGGAGTAGACTTCGCAGGTTCCGTTTGTGTATGAGCAAGGGGAGTCTAACAAAGGTTATATATGTCTTTTCACATGTGCTACCACCAGAGCAATCCATTTGTAGTTGGTAAGCAACTTTAGTGATGTATTTCTTTTGGCCTTTAAAAAGTTTGCGAACAGAAGAGGTTTCCCAAATAAAATCATATCGGATAATGCAAAAACCTTCAAAAGGGTTGCAAAGGAACTCCAAGAAGTTTGGTCCTTGCTAAAAGAGGAGGGATTCCAATCCTACTTTTCACACCATGGGGTACAGTGAGAGTTTATTGTTGAGAGAACACCATGGTGGGGAGGATTTTGGGAAAGGCTAGTGAGAAGTATAAAGTGTCCATTAAAGAAACTTTTAGCAATGCTCATTTGAGCAAAGAAGAATTCTGCACTGTTTTGTGTGAAGTAGAAGCAATGGTGAACAGTAGGCCTATCACCTTTGTTTATAACAGTATGCAGAGCCATTGACACCAAATCATTTTCTTTGTGGTAAGCGATTAACATCAAGCCCCAGTTTGCCAGAAGACTTACAGCCTATCCAGAACACTCAAGAAGAGTTAACCAGAAGGTTCAAGTACCTTGAAGAGCTGCAAGATCAGTTATGATGGAAGAGGTGGCAGATAGAATACTTGCCAGAACTCAATTATTACCCATCAGACAATGTAAAGGGCTCCAATGCAAATTGTATGAAGGTGGGAGAAGTGGTAATGATTGGGGATGAAAGACCAAGGCAATGCTGGAAGCTTGGCATAATTGAAGAGTTGTTTGTTGGCAAAGACAATTTAGTTAGGTCTGCACTGGTAAAACCTTCAGGAGGAAAATTAAAGAGCCCTACATAAAAACTCTATGCTTTAGAAATCAGCAAAAACACGGATAGTCAAGATGAAACATTTAAGTTACAGTCTCATGGAGAAGGCTTGACTAAATTTGCAGAAGGTAATGACAACAATGCCTCTTCGGTGGGGAGTGTTAGAAAATCTAGAAGAGGAAGAGCCATTGTTGTCCCAAGGCGATATGATGAATAAGCTGATTGATGGAGCATTGCTTGTATATATTAAGTTAAGGTGTATATATATCCATCTCATAATTGTAAGGTTAGTGAAAATTCACTTAATTTAGAGCTAGCATTTTTGGGCTCTTGTGGCATCATTGTTTGGGCACTCTTGTGGCATCATTTTTTGGGGGCACTGCGCGTCCTTCCTACTCGTTTGTTGAATGCGGCACTTACAGGGCGTGGTCTTATAGAGAGCTCTCTTGCAATTCAGTTTGGTTGTATGGAAAACTGATGAGTGGGTAGTTGGGAGGTAACGAAAATGGTTCACTGAGTAGGTAGGTAGTTAATCTAACAATCATTAAATTCCTTTTATGTCAATAACTGGGTGGATGAAACCAATTGGTTGCTCACCAGAGTTATTCTCCACACTAGTATTTATATACTGTGTGGGAGGAGCGTGCTCGGTAATAAGGATACATTACCGCTCAACCAACCGAGGAATAAACCAAGACAACGCTGGTACAAGAAGCCCCGCGAAGAGGAGAACAAAAGGAGAACAAAGGGAGAACGAAAACGAAGAACGGGGCGAGAGGACGTACCAGCAAAGTGCGCTCTCGAAAACATAACCGGAGAAGGGAGACACTCCGATAACAAAAGTAAGTGACTAATTGAGTTTTTACACCAAAGTTAATCTCATTAAATTAAGCTGGTCAGACAAGTTAGGCCTACATTGTGGCCTAAGACCCAGCATCAACTCATAGCTTAACAAAGGTGAAGGTAGATTGCCCTAACCTAATTCTTGTGAGGAATCCTACTGTGGACCTCAATTTATCTGCCCGATCGGACCATTTCCGGAATCTCTAGGCTGACCCCTCTAGGCTAGACTTGATCTACTCTATAGTATAGACTGGAGATATAAGGGGTGGGTTAATTGTGGACCAATTCATACAGAGCATTTTTCGCATTGGTGGTCCGTGTGTGGGGAATTTACAAACCTTAAGCTACTTAACAAAAATTGCAGAATTAGGCTAAATGGTCTAGCCTAAGCCCTAACCTGAGCAAGCCTAATTAGGTCTACAACCTAGGGCCTAACTAGGAAAACATTTACATTAAAGGAGTCTCATTCTCTTATAAGCTTAGACCTGAGTGACATAAGTACTTGGGGGGGATTAAACCAAATTTAAACTGACTCTTTGTCTGTGCTCTCTCTTCTCTGGTAATTTCTTTTGTCCTATATTTCATTACGATCCCCAGTTAAACAACATTAGTGAACAAGCATTTAAAATGCATACAACTCCAAGCATCCAATTCTTCTTTTAAGGAAGAATCACTCAACAGATTTTTTCAACAGGCACATGCATTCCTTGCAATCTGTGTGTATATATATGTATATATACACTGTACTCTTTACATGTGCCACAAATACACTCAACCTATCTGAAACATAAGCAAGGATTGCATGGGTTACTCAATGAGGGTCTTATGGCCTATCTTGGCCATGGCCAAACAATGAGCTTGGTCTTGTGGCCTACCTTGGCCATGGGCCAAACAATGAGCCTTGGTCTTGTGGCACCTTGGCCATGGGCCAAACAATAAAGGTCTTATGGCCTACCTCAGCCATGGGCCAAAACAATTGAACCTTGGTCTTGTGGCTTATTGTGGCCATGGGCCAAACATTAAATGTCTTATGGCCTACCTTGGCCATGGGCTAAACATTGTCTTATGGCCTACCTTGGCCATAGGGAAAACTATTACAAGGGTCTTATGGCCTACCTTGGCCATAAGGAAAACTATTAAAGGGTCTTATGGCCTCCCTTGGCCAGAGACCAAACAATACAAAATAAGACCCAGACTGGATAAACCAAAGACTGTTCCCAGAGACCAACTAGCTACAGCCAAACAGACAAAACTTGATACTGTAGAATCAAATGTGACCAACTATAAAACACGAACACCTACATTACAGAACTTAATGTAACTGCTGCCTAAACTTATACACATATTGCAAATTTTGTGCAAGTAATGAACACAGTAGTACTGGGTGTGACAAATATTCAGATTTTAACCAAAGGGTTAAAAGATGTGAACAGTTGAACCTGTGTAAAAAGTGTACTGGCCAGGGACATTATAAGAAAGACTGTAAATCTAGGTTAAGATTCAAGTGTAAGTTTTGTAAAGTTTACGACATGTCTCATCAATGTGTGATTCACCAAAGTGTCCAAAACAATAGTACTCAAACTCAAAAGATACCTCCCCCAAACAAAGGTAATCAAGAAAATGCCACTTTCATGGGACATTCTGCTTGTTCAAACAATGTAACAAGAAACACTGAGATTCTTTTACCAACTACTTTGGACTTAGTGAATAGTGAGGTAGTACCACTCCAGTGAGATGTCTTATAGACTGTTGTTCTCACAAACATTTGTTTCAAAAAATTTAGTTAATAAATTGGGTTTGACACCAAACCCGAATGAACAAAACTTCAATATTGCGTCCTTTGTTAAGGATAACTCGGACAAAAATAGCTATAAGACAATTGACCTGGAACTACATTTAGAAAGTAAATTCAAGAAAATTGAAGCAGTTATTATTTCTAAAGTAGGACAAAACAAACTGGTTATACCCAAACTAGAACAAACCATAAATCATTTGAAAAAACACTACAAAATAGCTGATAGACATATCACTAACAACACAATAGCTAACATTGAAATGCTAATAGGGCAGATTATATTAATCTTATTCATAAGGGCATAGTAGAGATAGGTAATGGTATAGCTATTCAGACTCCATCAGGGATAGCCCCTTTGGGTGACCTATCAGACTACAACCTAGACCTAAACCAAAACAGTGCATGACCAACAAATACTATGTGCCTCAACTCAGTCCTACAAACACCTGTAAGAATAGCAACACTTTGAATAATATTATCTCAACTGAGAACATTAATTCATCATTATCAATGAAACTTTGGATGAGGCAATTCAAACTTTATGGTTACTAGAATCTGTGGGTATACATGACACACATCAAACTTCAGAAGATCAGTTAATGGTAGAAAGATTTGAAGACACCATTCAGTGTAAAGACAATAGTTATTTTATTGAGTTACCTTGGAAAATAAATTGTCCAAACTTTAAGAGATAATCTCAAAGTAGCTAAAGGACATTTATATAAAGTAATGAAAAAACTCAAACAAGAAAATAATGTAAAAATATATAATAATGTCTTCAAAGAACAGCTACAGAAAGGCTTCATTGAAGAAGTAACAGATAACCCTTTTAAAAAAGATGGTTGTCATTATTTAACCCACAGGGGGGTTTATCGACAAGATGCCCCAACAACAAAACTTAGAGTAGTATATAATTGTAGCCTCAAAGACAGTGATAAACACAGCTTGAATGATTGCTTGATTGAGGGTCCTAATCTCATTTCTGACCTTGTGAAGATCTTACTGAGGTTCAGGTTAGACAAATATGCTGTACAAAGTGACATTTCGAAGGCATTTTTGAGAATAAATCTTAAAAATGAATATGATAAGAACCAACTTAGGTTCTTATGGTTCAAGGATCCATTTGATTTGAATAAAGGGTTCATAACCTATAGATTTAATGTTGTGTTGTTTGGAGCCAATTGCTCACCTAGCCTATTAGCATTGACAATTAAACATCATTTAAACCAGTTAATAACTCTCTAACATTGAACTTCCTTAAGGAACATTTTTACGTAGACAATCTAATAGGCTCAACGACAACAAAATCTGAATTATCTGAAGTCTATGAACACTCTCAAAACATTATGCAACAAGGTAACTTTGAACTTAGAGAGTGGATTTCAAATAATGAGGATTTAAACAAAAAGTTTTAAAAGATAATAATGGTCTTACTGAGCCATCAGACAGAGTTAAAACTTTAGGTATGAACTGGTATTTGGATGCAACTTCTAACAGTCATGATTCAATCTGTACTAAAGGTTTTAAACTTGATGAGGAAGCAAATACTAAAAGACAAATATTATCAGAGGCTTCCAAAATTTTTGATCCTATGGGTCTATTCCTGCCTTCAACAATAAAATCAAAGATTCTCCTCCAAGAAATTTGGAGGACAAATGTTGGGTGGGATGATCCAATAACAAATGAAAATCAAAAATCTTGGAAGAAATGCAAAAAACTTCACTTTTTTACGTGAAGGTCAAAATATGAGAATAAAAACCCACTCTAATAGACAGAGTTTATTTCCACGACAGTTTCGACGCCCACTGGCCCAGTGGGCGTCGAAACTGTCGTGGAAATAAACTCTGTCTATTAGAGTGGGTTTTTATTCTCATATCTTGGAAGAAGTTAGCTACTGATTTAACAAAAGTGCAGAACATTAAAATTCAAAGGTGCTGTGGGTTTAGGGATAAGCCCCAGAGGCTTCATGTGTTTGCTGATGCAAGCACACAAGCTTATGGGTGCTGTGCGTATCTTGTAAGCCCTACAGAAAGTCATCTAATTTATGCAAAAGGGAAAGTTGCACCTCTCAAACCTACCCGAACCATACCTCAATTGGAACTATTGGCTGCTACATTAGCCATTAAAACCATTTCATTGCTTAAGGATGCTTACTATGATGTGTTCATAACTAATATCCACGTCTGGCTTGACAGTCAGATTTGTCTTGCCTGGATACGGAATGATAGCATTAATAGTAAGAATATCTTTGTAAGAAATAGGCTAAAAGAAATAGCTGACGCTAATGAAAGCCTACAAGTAAACTTTCACTATGTTCCAACTAAACAGAATCCAGCAGACTTTCTGACCAGAGGTTTATCCTACAAGTTGTTGAAGTCAAACAAAACTTGGTTTATGGGACCTAAGTGGCTCTGTAATACAGACCAATGGCCTGTGGAACAAGTTAATTTGACATAAATTTAATCTTTTCAAATGAAAAGGTTGAACCAATCACTGAATATGAAAAGTATTCTGATTTCAACAAACTTGTCAGGTGACAGCCTACTGTTTGAGGTTTGCTCACAACTGTTTAGCTACAATTAACAAACAGCTAAATAAAAACAATCATAATTATACAGAAGTTGCAACCCAATATTGGATAGGCCAGGCCCAACAAAAAGAGTACAATAAAGAGTTAGAATTCTTAACAAATGGGAAACAAACAAAAGAACCTGTACCATCAGTAGTTGTGGATCTAAACTTGTTCAGAGATGAGGAAGGCCTTCTAAGGTGTAAAGGGAGATTAGACAAATCAAAACTGTCATACAAAAGCAAAAATCCAATCCTTTTACCTAGATTTAGCTATTTGACAACATTAATCATCAGAAAAATACACAATGATGTATATCATATGGGGGTACCACAGACACTAACTACATTAAGAAAAACTTATTGGATACCCAAGGGAAGGATCACTGTTAAAACAGTCCTGAGTGAGTGTGTCACATGTAGGCGTATTCATGCTAGGCCCTATAGGAAACCAAATCCTCCTGCTTTGCCAGAGGAGAGAGTTACTCTCAACAGACCCTTTGAGACTGTAGGCATTGACTATACAGGAGCATTGACTGTAGGGGTGGGTGACACGGAACAAAAAATGTACATTGTACTGTTTACATGTGCAGCCTCACGAGCTGTTTATTTGGATGTTGTGGAGGACCTAACAGCAGAATCTTTTGTTGCTGTCTTTAAGAGATTCTGTGCACGACATTCAGTACCCAAGACAGTTTGGACTGACAATGCTACATATTTCAAAGCTGGTGAACAAGTCATCCACGACTTGTTAAGCAATGAAATCACACAATTATATATACAAAATCAAAACATAAAGTGGAAGTATATTCCAGTTGCCTCTCCTTGGTATGGTTCTATCTGGGAGAGGAATATACAAACAGTAAAGAATTGCTTGAAGAAAGCAATTGGCAAAAAACAGATACACTTATTTGGGTTACTCACTCTCCTGGCTGAGATTGAGAACATCATTAACAATAGGCCACTCACTTATGTGAGTGACAACATTAATGACCCAGAACCATTAACTCCAAATCATTTGATTCGGGGAGAACAAGTTAGTCTCCTGCCGGACTACAATATAGACTCTTCAGAAGACCCAAACTGGACTCAACGACATGATGAGCTCCAGACTAAGTTACAACATTTAACTAGAGTTAAAGCTCATTTCATTAAACAGTGGAAAAATGAGTACTTGATGGGTCTAAGGGAGAGACATAAACAAATGACTAAGAAGGATTGGTCTGACACAATTAAGGTAGGGGACCTTGTTCTCATACATGACAGTACTCCAAGACAAAACTGGCCTCTGGCTAGAGTTTCAGAACTCAGACCAGGGGCAGATGGGGTAACAAGAGTGGTCAAATTAAGGACTTCAACGGGTGACACAACAAGAGACATTTCTCTTTTGTACCCTTTAGAGTCTGGACCCAAAACAATGGACTTTGGAGAACCTTCTCCACTGACAGTAACAACTGGAGACACTGAACTTCCAGAACTATTCCTTTGACAGTAGGAGTGGTAACGCATCCTACTAACATTGACAGACACAAGACCTCAGCGACAAACAGCATTAAAAGCGCGACTATTTTACAACAAAAAATAGATGCTGGGGAATTGTAATTTTATCTTCTAACTTTCATTTTTCCTTTTCTATGGTAAAGACCATAGACAGTTTCATCCTATGGATGTATATTTTCTCTTCTAATTAAATGCTACACCTTCTCCATGAGAAGGTGAGGATAGGCACTGTTAATCAGATTAACAGGCATTTACAGTTAAATAGTTAGCTAGTCTACACTCAGACAAAAATTGGTGACAATGACACCAAAATTTTTATCTCCCGGGGCCCCCAGTATATGGAAAACTGATGAGTGGGTAGTTGGGAGGTAACGAAAATGGTTCACTGAGTAGGTAGGTAGTTAATCTAACAATCATTAAATTCCTTTTATGTCAATAACTGGGTGGATGAAACCAATTGGTTGCTCACCAGAGTTATTCTCCACACTAGTATTTATATACTGTGTGGGAGGAGCGTGCTCGGTAATAAGGATACATTACCGCTCAACCAACCGAGGAATAAACCAAGACAACGCTGGTACAAGAAGCCCCGCGAAGAGGAGAACAAAAGGAGAACAAAGGGAGAACGAAAACGAAGAACGGGGCGAGAGGACGTACCAGCAAAGTGCGCTCTCGAAAACATAACCGGAGAAGGGAGACACTCCGATAACAAAAAGTAAGTGACTAATTGAGTTTTTACACCAAAGTTAATCTCATTAAATTAAGCTGGGTCAGACAAGTTAGGCCTACATTGTGGCCTAAGACCCAGCATCAACTCATAGCTTAACAAAGGTGAAGGTAGATTGCCCTAACCTAATTCTTGTGAGGAATCCTACTGTGGACCTCAATTTATCTGCCCGCTCTGGACCATTTCCGGAATCTCTATGCTGACCCCTCTAGGCTAGACTTGATCTACTCTATAGTATAGACTGGAGATATAAGGGGTGGGTTAATTGTGGACCAATTCATACAGAGCATTTTTCGCAGGTTGTTTAGATACAAGATTGTTGCATTGTGCAATGGTGCAGGTTGTGTTGTTGCAAGGTTTAGAAAGAAGACCATAAATAGTGCCTCTCTTGTTTTTTATCTTAATTTTATACAACTGAGGCCTAAGGTAGGCCCATATCGAGTCAGCAACCCTGAGGTAAGACCTAATAGGACCTCGAAGTCCGTAAGTTTTTAGTCTAGCTTAAGTTGTGCTGTAGGTTAAACGCCTTTCAGAGCTTGGCAGTTCACGGCTCAGCTGGGATTCTGAACCCAAAAAAAAAAAAATAACATTAAGAAAGCAGGTTCTCGTCCGTTTGTGTACGTTGCACCTTGTTGTTTGGCCACAGCCTTAGCAGCCATGGAAATATACCTTTTCCTACATATGTTCATATTCACGAAGAAAGTCTGTCTTTCAGTTGCCTTGCAGCATTTATAATACTGTCCTGTGCTTGTGTAGTCTCACATACAGATAGTATTTCAAAACCACTGGGGAAATGTTTGCTGTCCAGACTATTGCAGAAAATACAGTTCCTTCCCAGCAACTCAGTAGTTGAGATAATAGCCACTAGTGGCTTTACCATAGATCTTGTTTTAAGAATGTTTTCATCGGAACATGTTTTCTTTTCCTTTGACTATATATGATAAGCGGTAAATTTACTGTAACAGCCATTGTGAAATCCATAATGAGGCAGTGGTTCAGCGTTAAATTTAATGGCTTCACATACTGTATAGCAAGGTATTTAGAAATCGGATATTGTTTTTTTTCAGCTGTGTCCCCGGCTTTTTTCCACGTTTGTTTAGTAAATGGAGTCACTGCATCACCACTCGCATGCAGCACACACCGCAAAGGCACCTCCACACCATCTTTGAAAAAACTATATAGGGCTATGGGTTGATTGCCTGTGCCCTCATCCGTTGGAAATTTCCAACAGACGTCAGTGGAGGGTTACCGACAAAAGCCCTATGCTTTTTCGTTAGAGAGTTATAAATATGTAGGTCTTTAAAGGACCTCTTTATATTTATATTGATTACGGTAATTCTAGCATCGGGAGTTGGGAAAGCTTATGTATAAAAACTGAAATTGCTCACCTTATTTTTGCTGGGTCTTTGTTTGTTTCGATGTAGGGCGTGACGGTCATTTTCGGTGTAGGGCCGCCACGATGGGGTTACGCGGCGAATTTACTTAAGGTAATTAATATAGGCAGTCACTATATAAACCCCTGAAGGAATAGGCCTATCCTTTTTAGTCATTAGGTTTTAATTATAAGGAATTCACTCAGGACTTGAGGGAAAATTTAGACACGTTTTCCCAGTTTAAAGCGTTTGCTTGGAATAAACAGCCCTGAGAGCCGTTCCTTGGTTCGCTTGTATTTTCATTATTATTTGCCGATCTAGCAAGATTTTGTTTTGTCTACTTCTTTTTGGTAGACTAAACAATAAATTGGGTTTTCTTGTTGCTATGTGGGCTGATTCATACATACAGGTTCTTTGTACGTATGGCAATTCAATTATTTCATTCCCAATAGGCTATGTCGCCAATCCCGAGGCAATTTTGTATAGATATTTAATTCAATTAATTAATAATTTATATTTAATTATGAAATAAATGTACCACATATGATACCATGTTGTGAGCGCGTATAGTTTTTCCATATACTGGGGGGGGCCGGAGAAAAATTTGTATGTTATAGATCAAAATTTTTTGATAAACTGTGTGTAAACCATGTGAAATGGATTGAAAAGAATAAAGTAGAAATTTAGGGAGAGAGGTTACTCAAGACCTATTTAAATATTAAAGTTCAAGAGGCCAACTTCTCAAGTTTAGTTAAAGTTATGTCAATCAGTTTGACTCCCTTTAGGTATAGGAAATTTATGGGATTAAAGTAAAGTTATTAAGCATTTTAACTTTGCTCAGTTTGTGTAAGTTTTATAAGTCACCAGTCTTAATTTTTTCTTGTAAAAGTTTTCTGGCTTTCAAAGCAGTCTTTCTTTGAGGCCTGTCTGGTTTAGTCTGAGTTACATCAGGCACATTGAGAGATTCCTCCCCAATAGTATCCTGATCCATCCTTTGGGGTAATGGTTCTAATTTAGCCCCACACTCCAAAGGATATAGTAATGTGATATCTCTGGTGGTTCACCAGTTGCTGTTTTCAGTTTTACAACCCTGGTAACTTCGTCTTCACCAGTTTTGAGTTCCAAGACTTTTCCCATTGACCAATGTTGTCTTGGTGTCTTGTCATGTATCAACACAATGTCCCCAATTTTGACTGAATCATTCCAACTTTGTTTTGTTAATTGTTTATGTCTTTCTCTAAGACTTGTTAAGTATTCTTCTCTCCATTTTGTTATAAATTGAGTCTTGATTTGTGTCAAATGTTGTATTTTGTGTTGAGTTCTTTGTGTCCTATTTCCCAATCTGGATCCTCTGTACTGTTATGTTCAGATTCTGGTAACATGTTTACTGTTTCTCCCTTAATTAGGTGGTTTGGTGTGAGAGGTTCTGGCTCATTAATACCATCTCCCACATAAGTTAATGGTCTGTTGTTGACAACATTTTCAATTTCTGACAGAATAGTCATGAGTTCAAAAAGTTGTAGATGTTTTGTCCCAATAGTCTTTTTAAGGCAGTTCTTTACAGTTTGTATGTTTCTTTCCCAAATTGAACCATACCATGGTGTATTAACAGGAATGTACTTCCAGGTTATGTTGTGTTTGGTTAAATGAGTTTGTACTGTTTCACTGTCACAAATCTGATGAATTTCTTTCACCAGATTTGAAGTATGTGGCATTGTCTGACCATATAGTTTTGGGTACAGAATTGTGTGCACAAAATCGTCTGAAAGCAGCAATAAAAGCTTCTGCTGTCAGATCTTCTACTATGTCTAGACATATGGCACGTGTGGCAGCACAGGTGAAGAGTACAATGTACACTTTGTATTCCTTTGAATCCATTTTGTCTCCAAAACTCACATTTACCGCTCCAGTGTAGTCAATACCCGTGGTTTCAAATGGCCGAGTAAATGTTACTCGTTCCACAGGTAGGTCTGGAGGGCTTGGGGTCTTAAAGGGTCGTGAATGGATACGTTTACAAGGAATGCATGTGTTTAAAATTTTCTTTGTTTCAGTTCTACCCTTTGGTAGCCAGTAAGTTTTTCTCAGCTCTGTCAGGGTTTGTGGGACTCCCATGTGGTGTATTTTGTTGTGGGTATCCCTGATGATGAGTTTTGTGAAGTGATTTCTCCTTGGAAGAAGAATTGGGTGCTTAGAGTTGTAAGTCAAAGTTGACTTGTTAAGCCTTCCTTTACACCTTATCAGACCCTCTGTATCCAGGTACAGATTTAGATCCATGACAAGTGAAGGAATACCTTTGTTTAATGTGCTACTGGACCTAAGATACTTCAACTCCTTGTCAAATTCTGAAGCTTGTATCTGTTTGAGCCAGTATTTTGTTGCAGTTTCTGTTAAGTTAGAAAAGGCTTTCTGAGGACAGTGTTTGAGAAGGTAGCTATTGACAAACTTGCAGCAATAGACTGTAATTCTCAAGAGTTTGTTTAGGTCTGAATAAAGGTGATAGTCAAATATAGGTTTGTCCTCAGTGATCTTTTCAGTTGTTGTAGAGTTGAGTGTGAGGTTAACTACTTTGGCTGGCCAAAGATCCTCACATGTTAGCCATTCGGGCCCTTCATACCAGATTTTATTTGTTTTCAACAGCTTGTAAGAGAGCCCTCTTGTCAAAAAGTCTGCAGGATTCTCCTTTGTTTTTATGTACCTAAATTTGATACCAAGGTTTGTGTTTGCAGTTTTGATTTCTGTTAGTCTGTTTTTCACAATATATTTTTGCAAGAAGTTGTATCTGTGTTGGTCACCCATGTTAGACAAATTTGACTGTCTGTCCATAAGTAAATGTTTGTTATGTCAACTTCTTTATACACTTGTGAAAGAAAGTTTGCTGTTTTAACTCCCAATGAGACAGCTAATAATTCAAGTTGTGGTACAGTTTTCTTTTGGTTTAAGGGTGCCACTTTTGCCTTTGAATAAACCAAGTTACTTTCATTTTCACTTGTTAAATAGGCACAACACCCATAAGCTTGTGTGCTGGCATCTGTAAAAATGTGTAGTGTTTGCGATTTCAATCTGTAGCCAGCACATCTTGGTACGTAGATGTCTTGAACTTTGTTCAAGTCTGTGGCTAATTTTTTCCAATGAAGTTGGTCTTCCACTGAAAGTGGTTCATCCCAATCAATTTTCTTTTTCCATAAGTCTTGCAAAAGGATTTTGGATCTTATGGTTGCTGGTAAATATAATCCAATGGGGTCAAAAATTTTGGATGATTCTGAAAGCACTTGTCTTTTTGTATTGGCATTTGGATTTAAGTTATAACTCTTCGTGCAAAGAGTGTCATCGTGTTCAGAATTCTGTTTTAAAAACCAAAGCATTCCAAGTGTTTTCGTGTAATTGTTTGGTTCAATGTTCCCATTGTTGTCTTTTGTTATTTGTTCATTTAATTTAGGAGAATTAGAAACCCATTCTCTCAATCCAAAATTTCCTTGCTTCATTATGGGTTGTGACATTTGGTAAATTTCAAGCAATTCCTCTTCAGTTACAGTGGAACCAATGAGGTTATCCACATAAAAGTTTTGTTTTAAAAACTGAACTGTTAAGTCCTCTTGAAATAAGTTTAGGTGGTTTCTAATTGTTAAAGCAAGAATACTTGGAGAGCAATTTGCTCCAAAAATAATTACTTTAAATCTGTAGGTTTTGAAACCTTTGTTAAGGTCATGTGGATCATTCAACCACAAAAACCTGAGATGATTTTTATCATACTCAAGCTTCAAATTTATACAGAGGAATGCTTTTTCTATGTCACTTTGTACTGCATAATTGTCTAAACGGAAGCAAAGGAGAATTTTTACAAGATCTGAGACAAGGTTTGGGCCTTCCATGAGACAATCATTTAAACTAACAGAATTTGTGTCTTTTAAACTACAGTTGTATACTACTCTTAGTTTAGTTGTGGATGAGTCTTCTCTGTAAACTCCCCTGTGTGTTAAATAATGACAACCTCGTTTTTTAAAGGGTTCATCAGTAACTTCTTCAATGAAGCCCCTTTCTATTTGTTCCTTGAATATGTTGTTGTATTGTTCTAAAAGATTGTCATTTTTTAGTTTTCTGTAATTTTTATACAGATGTGCCTTAGCTACTTTCAAATTGTCCATTATTTCTGGACAAGGTGTTTTCCAAGGCAGCTCCACATAGTATTGATTGTCTCTGTGTTGTAATGTATCCTTAAATTGTTCTGTCATCAATTGGTCTTCATGTGTAATAGTACTGTCCTTTATGCCAACTGATTCTAATAGTCACAACTGCTGTAACCCTTCATCCAATGTGGAATCATTTTCATTCAAATGATGTGGGATTATGACAGTGTTTTTGTAGTTCGAGTTTGTCACATAGTCAGAAATTTGTGACTGTGGTGATTTTGTTTTGCGTAAATTTTGTTCATGTTCTGTGTTTTCTGTGTCAGTAGTAAGATGGTATTTAGTTATGTCACCCAAAAGAGCAATACCTGTGGGAGTTTGTATGGCTATTCCATCTCCAATTTTAATGATGCCTCTATGGACCAGATGAAGATAGTCAGCCCCCATGAGCATATGTATATCATCAACTACATCTGCATTAAGGGTTTTATCAGCTATCGTGTATTTATTTTGAAGTTGGAGCAAAGCTTGTTTTAACCCAGCTATTTGTATTTTTTCTTGTTCTACTTTGTCCACAACAACAACCTTAAGGGTTTAAATGTTTCATCAAGAGTTAAAGTTATATTTGCAGTTTTAAAACTGGCTTGTACTGGGTTTTTATTGATAAATGATGAAATAGAGAGATCTTCATCTCCTTGTTGGTTTTGAAGTCCCAATTTTTCTATCAGTTGTTTAGTTACAAATGTTTGTTGTGAGCAGGTATCTAAAAGACACCTAACCTGTACTATTTGTCCTCTTTTGTTTTGGATTTCCAAAGTTGTGGTTGGTAAAAGAATTTTTGAATTGTGGTTAATGCTAGATGAACTGATATGTCCATTCATAGCATTTTTGGTTTGTTTCTGTTTGTTTTGGTTTGATTTGGGTGTTTGTTCATAATGTTTGTCAGTTTTTCCAATGTCTGTGTGTGTATTACACATAGGGGTAACATGGTCAAAACTGTTGCAAAACTTACAATTGTATATCAAATTTGATTTGCAATTTGACTTTTGGTGCCCTGATCCAGTGCATTTTTTGCATAAGTTTAGTTGTTCACAACGTTTTGACCTTGCTGTAAAGTCTTTGTATTTGGGACAATTTGTAGAATATGTTCACTGCTAAAACAAAATTTGCATGGTGTGGGATTATACTCAAAAGTAGCTACATTAAAGTTTTGCAGAGTAGGAGTCTTTGAGTCTTTTTCTGTCACTTTATTTTCTGCAAATTGAGTTTTGCGGTTGTGTTTTGATGTAACTGGTAAGTGTTGAAATCTTTTGTTAGGTTTTTGGTTTTCTGCATTGTTGGTTTTTTCTTGTTCTGTGTTAAATTTTGGGTGTGTGTAACTTGATTTGTAAAGTGCTAGTACAGTTGGGAAATCTTCTCTTAGTTTATTAAGGCTAGGGTATATGTCAGTTGTCCTCTGATGAAATATCTCTTTGACTTTAGAAGGGAGCTTTTCAAAAACAACAGCTTGAATGATCCAAGCTGTTTCTGCAATGTTTAAATTATTGTTTTTAAGTTGTCCCATGAGACATTCAAACTCACAGTAAAAATCAAAGAGGTCACCATAGTTGTCTTTTGGGGTTCGCATGTTCATACTTTAAGAGCCAAATCATGTATAATTTCATCCTTATTCATGTAATTTCTGTTAAGTAATTCTATTGCTACAGAATAAGAAGCACCTATGGCTGGTAGTGATTCCACTAATCTTAAGGCTGGGCCTTTCAGATAGTTCACTAAATAACTAAATTTATCAACATCTGTAATGTAGTTTTTATTACCTATAAGGCTATGAAATTTTTCAATAAAAGATTGAAATTTGGCTCTGTCACCCTCAAAAGTGGGTACTGCAAGTGTAGGCAATTTTGATTTTAGTTCATTGCCCTCAGCCACATTGGGAGGGCTAAATGAAGCATTTCTTGTAGCTTCTAAGAAGCTTTCGTATGTGTCTTCTTTTTTGCACTCATCAAGTTGGTTTTGAATTTCAGAAATATAGTTGTTAATTTTTGTAATGTAATTTTCATTGTCAAGTAGGAGAGTAGAATACTCATCATCTGTTAGTTCAATTGTGTCATCAATTTCTGTAATTATGTCTTCATCTAGTATGAAAATCTTGTTTGTAACGAGTAATAGAATTTAATGTTGTTTCAAGATCATATCTTGTAGGTTCCTTTTGTTTGAAATCATTGTACAGTTTGGTGATGACACCTTTACGTGCTGATTTTTTCCTCATTAATTTTTTGTGATTTTGAGATGGTGCCGTAGCCCCAAGGTCTGTGTTTTTGTTTTCTTGGTCTGGGTTTCTTACCCTTTTGTCCAAGTCTTCCATAATTGTTGTTAGTGTTAAAGTTCTGAGTTTAATTTTTATGATGTTGAGCAAGTTAAATTACTGTACAGTAATAAGTTTTTTATATAACCTGCGCCACAGGTTAAATTAAAAATTCACAATGTTTTTAGTTAGGATAGGCCTTGAGTGTAAAGAGTAAGGCCTACTTTAAGAGGTAGGCCTATTATGTAAGGTAAAGTTAGGTGGGCCTACTAAATAGGCCTATTTGTTGGGCCTACCAAGTAGGCTTATGTTTGGGCCTATTATTTTATAGGACCTCAAATGAGTTAAGCCTGTTAAATTAACAAGGCTTAGTTTTGAATTTGAAGAGTAGGACCTATTAAATAGGCTTAATGTTGCGGGCCTATTATTTTTAGGACCTAAAATAAGTTATGCCTGTTAAATGAACAAGCCTTTGTTTTCGATTAGTGTAAAGGTAAAGGAATCGGTTCCCAGTTGCTTAGGCCACCATATGAAAAAACTATAGTGGGGTTACGGTTGAAATTGGGGTTAGGCCTACTGAGTTAAGCCTAGCCACTGCGTGTGTCAGTGTAAATTTTAGAGGGGTTAGTTCCCCATACACAGGGCCACCATTGAAAAAACTATATAGGGCTATGGGTTGATTGCCTGTGCCCTCATCCGTTGGAAATTTCCAACAGACGTCAGTGGAGGGTTACCGACAAAAGCCCTATGCTTTTTCGTTAGAGAGTTATAAATATGTAGGTCTTTAAAGGACCTCTTTATATTTATATTGATTACGGTAATTCTAGCATCGGGAGTTGGGAAAGCTTATGTTAATGAAAAACTGAAATTGCTCACCTTATTTTTGCTGGGTCTTTGTTTGTTTCGATGTAGGGCGTGACGGTCATTTTCGGTGTAGGGCCGCCACGATGGGGTTACGCGGCGAATTTACTTAAGGTAATTAATATAGGCAGTCACTATATAAACCCCTGAAGGAATAGGCCTATCCTTTTATAGTCATTAGGTTTTATATTATAAGGAATTCACTCAGGACTTGAGGGAAAATTTAGACACGTTTCCCAGTTTAAAGCGTTTGCTTGGAATAAACAGCCCTGAGAGCCGTTCCTTGGTTCGCTTGTATTTTCATTATTATTTGCCGATCTAGCAATTGTTTGTTGTGTCTACTTCTTTTTGGTAGACTAAACAATAAATTGGGTTTTCTTGTTGCTATGTGGGCTGATTCATACATACAGGTTCTTTGTACGTATGGCAATTCAATTATTTCATTCCCAATAGGCTATGTCGCCAATCCCGAGGCAATTTTGTATAGATATTTAATTCAATTAATTAATAATTTATATTTAATTATGAAATAAATGTACCACATATGATACCATGTTGTGAGCGCGTATAGTTTTTCCATACCATCATCCATCTGCAAAAAAAAAAAACATTAGTCAAACAGTGTGCCACTCATTGGGCCATGATTTATGGTTACCCTAAGAGGTAGATGGCTTTAATCAGAATTTTAGGTGATCTTAATTTGATAAGCCTATTAAAACGTCTCAAAAATGGCCATTTTGTCGTAACTGGGGTCAATAAGACTGCTTTTTTTTTTGGAATCCGCACACTTTTTTACATAGAATAGGCTTGTCAAACTAAGATCACCTAAAATTTCGATTAAAGCCTTCTACCTCTTAGGGTAATAGACCTAAAGCAATTGCACGAACTCACATATACACCCACCGTAACCCATCTTGAGTCGTATTTCACATATAGGTCTAACACACATTGTAAGTCGTATTTTACATATAGGCATAAAACAGACAAGGCTTGATATAAGGGTCTCAAATGCAACATTTAAGGATCTTTGCTCAGCCAGATTGGTTAACCTAACACAAAACTCAAAAATAAAACCCTACAACAAAATATACATTTGCACACATACGTACAGTATATAAATATATACATACAACTCCAAGCATCCAATTCTTCTTTTGAGGAAGAATCACTCACCAGATTTCACTCAACAGATACACACCATAAAATACACCACATTGAAGGAAACAAACTTTTAGACACATTCATTCCTTGCAAACGGATTGGAGTTTTCAAAGGTCCAAACCTTCCAAACCTACCTGTAGGACATATAACATTTACTCGATCACAACTAAGGGTATTGACTTCACTAGAGTGGTAAATCCAAGTTTTGAAGACCAACTGGATTCAAAGGAATACAAAATATATACATTTGGTAAACCTTTGGTTCGCCTCCGCCCGAATTGTTCATTCTGCCGAAAGGTCAAGCATTTCACTCCACCTTAGACCTAAAGTTTAAGTGGAATCGGAACCACGCCCCACCAGCAGCCCAGCGTCTTAACCACAAGGACACCCAGCGTACCCATTTATCTACCAGCCACTTTCTTTATTGTGTGGAAGGATGAATAGCTGGGTTTTGCTGCGCGCCTGCTGCGGTCAGCGGGTCTTGAACCCGGGGACAATGGATTCGTAGTGAGCGAGGTTAACAACTACACTACCGAGGCACATATATATATATATATATATATACTTATTATTATTTGTGCGTATAATATATATATATATATGTTAAACACAGACCGTGCATGGCACAAGGAACTCTTCTGGGAAAATTAAATCCACTATAGTCCGAATAAGTAATGATAAATGACAAAATACCATAGTTTTTTTCCTTTTTCATGATTTTAGCCCGACGTGGGCAACGGGTCTCTCGCAAAGAGATCCCATAAATATAGCTTCCCTCACCAGCTATCTGCAAAGCAGACAGGATCCAGCTTTGGGACGTGGATCTAGGGTTTAAAGCAAACCTAGATCCCTACACTCAGAACCTCTATATAAGTAAAAGACTCGTTGCATTCACGTCGTGTTGAATAAATCAAAGAAAAAGGGGGAACTATTGTATTTTTAGCCAAAAAAAACCAAAACTTAAACCTCAACCGGGACATTGAGCGTCCACTTTTCAAGGCACGAAACACGTCCGTTTAGTATACACAAACTCAGAATGGTTCCCTGAGAACAATATATGTTAAACACAGACCGTGCATGGCACAAGGAACTCTTCTGGGAAAATTAAATCCACTATAGTCCGAATAAGTAATGATAAATGACAAATACCCTTTTTCTTTGATTTATTCAACACGACGTGAATGCAACGAGTCTTTTACTTATATAGAGGTTCTGAGTGTAGGGATCTAGGTTTGCTTTAACCCAGATCCACGTCCCAAAGCTGGATCCTGTCTGCTTTGCAGATAGCTGGTGAGGGAAGCTATATTTATGGGATCTCTTTGCGAGAGACCCGTGCCCACGTCGGGCTAAAATCATGAAAAAGGAAAAAAAACTATGGTATTTGTCATTTATCATTACTTATTCGGACTATAGTGGATTTAATTTTTCCCAGAAGAGTTCCTTGGCCATGCACGGTCTGTGTTTAACATATATTGTTCTCAGGGAACCATTCTGAGTTTGTGTATACTAAACGGACGTGTTTCGTGCCTTGAAAAGTGGACGCTCAATGTCCCGGTTGAGGTTTAAGTTTTGGTTTTTTTGGCTAAAAATACAATAGTTACCCCTTTTTCTTTGATTTATTCAACACGACGTGAATGCAACGAGTCTTTTACTTATATAGAGGTTCTGAGTGTAGGGATCTAGGTTTGCTTTAAACCCTAGATCCACGTCCCAAAGCTGGACCTGTCTGCTTTGCAGATAGCTGGTGAGGGAGCTATATTTATGGGATCCTTTGCGAGAGACCCGTTGCCCACGTCGGGCTAAAATCATGAAAAAGGAAAAAAAACTATGGTATTTGTCATTTATCATTACTTATTGGACTATAGGGATTTAATTTTCCCAGAAGAGTTCCTTGTGCCATGCACGGTCTGTGTTTAACATATATGTTCTCAGGGAACCATTCTGAGTTTGTGTGAGTTGTGTGTATA
>JAJOZX010019458.1:0-42658 GCA_023014485.1 Bathynomus jamesi | reverse complement strand
GACCCCGAGTAAAGTTAAGGATTAAACTTACAAAAAACTCATAATAATTTTGATACTACGATTTCAAGGTTTTACGCACTTTTTTTTTCATAGTTAAACATAGGCGTAAGTTTTCTTCAAAACTGATATTAAGTCAGTGTAAAACGTAAGCTTACATAATGTTTAGTTAACTTTAAACTTGCTTTTTGTTATGTATTAAAACCAATTACTTATTTGAGGTTTGATAGTTCTTCCTCTTTCGAGCTCTGTTATCTGAAAGCTCTTCACTCTGTGGTCCTTAAGGTTTTCAGTCCTATTTATTAATGTTGTCTTTAAAGGACAGGACGTAGAAATGAATTCTTACTGTAATAATTTTATTCTCAAATGAAAGGAGTTAAGTTTCTTTAGAGGAGCATTGAGCTGGTGAAGGAGAGAGTAGGTCTTCTGTTACAAATCCCACTTTATAGTATTCAATTCTTGAGTGAAATCCTATCACTGCTTAATTTTACATACAAGCTGTATGTCAGTTAGGCATTTGAACGAAACGTTTTGTAACACTGAATTCGATGTGTAACATTAGCGTAACTTCTCCAGATTGATATATATAATGCTAATAGCTCTGGCTGATGAATTTATGTTAACACAAGAAATAACAGAAAACACAAGAAAAAACAACTGCATAGATTTGGTGATCACAAACAACAGCAACCTAATAGATAATGTAGAGATATCCCCAACTATAATATCGGATCAAAACATTATTGAAATAACATCCAATATAAAAGCAAGAAGAAAGGAAAGAACACGAACAACAGAAAGAAGCAAATTTGAAATTTTTAATTTTCACACCAAAGGTATAAACTGGGAAGATGTTGCAGCCAGCATGGAAGTAATATATTGGAATTTCATCTTCGTGAGATCATTGTGGAAGGAACAAAAGTACAGGGATCGAATATCGTAGACATACCAATATTATCTTAAGGAAATGCCTAATTCTTAACGTAACTTAACTGAACCTAACCTAACTTACATTTCTTATGGTGAATTTCACTCTTAAACACATGAAATGAATGAATGATGCAAACCACAAGGAAAAAGAAGAAATGTTTCCAAGTCCTTCCGTGTACTCAGCACTACACCTCGTTGGGGAATGGAGAAAGCGAGTGACGAAACTATATACATATGTACAACGGAACAGAAAAATAAAGAGATTAGCACATGGTTAACAAGCATTGATTAAAAGCGAAAGACATTTTAACAAGATATTGTTAATTTTATACATTCCATATTCTATTCCTACTGCTACTAATGAGAAAAAAACCTTGGTTTAACTTTATTGTTCTAATGCTATCAGCAACAGAGATGAGTTTTTCAGAAATTGTTGTCGCCATCCATCTCCTGGCTCATATTTGTGCCCCGGAATCGTGCAAAATATGTTCTTCGAGTCACCAAAATTTCCTTCATAAGCCATGCGTGGTGGTGCTTCCAGGCTTTGTCAAAATAATGGAAATAGTCCTGAACTTACATACCTCTAAAAACGTCCTCCATTCCAGCATACTTTTTTTATACATGAATGAAGGGCCAGGGGCGAATGTCCGCAAGAAAGCAAATCCCATCGAGGAAGGAGATACCCAAAATCAAGGTCCAGGGTTTTTGAGATGCCTGGACACTCTACGTTTGAAAGAGTGGAGGTCACAGACAGGGGGAAAGGTAGACTGAGGAAGATTATTCCAGAGTTGACCGGTTGAGTAGATGAAAGATTGAAAATACCGATTAACCCTTGCTTTAGAAAGTTGGACAGAAAAGGAATGAGAATGTGTTGAAAGTCTGGTACTGCGTGCTCTCCTTAAGGCGGAGGCATGCAGATGGAGTGTTCAGAAGAGCAATGTCTGATATAATAGCGATATTAAAGAGAGAGTGGTGCAACATTGTGGCGAAGGGAGGGGGACTGAAGGCTATCAGTAAGAGGCGCAGAATTTGTGAGCCGAAAAGTCTTAGATTCCACTCGGTCAAGTACGGCTGTGTGGGTCGAGACACCCCACACATGAAAAGTATACCCCATACAGGGGGGAACAAAACCCCTGTACAGAGATAGCAACTGAGTGGGGTGAAGAAACTGCGAAACCGATACAACACACCTAACCTCTTAGAAACTGTTTTAGAAAGAGGGTATATGTGTTTTCAGGAAAGATCACAAGAGAAGGAACCAATAAGAATGTTAGAAATGGAGAAACTGAGTTTTTGAAGCAATGAAAGTCACATGGTTTTCTCTGCTCCAGTCTGAGATAGCAGAAAGATCAGAGGTCAGATGCACCATTGCCATCCTACGCGAAGCACGGAGCGACTGTTGGGTGGGACGCTTTATGAAACGGGTGGAGAAGTGAAGAGTGGAATCATCGTCATAGGAGTGGATAGGTCAGAAAGTGCGACTTAAATCATTGATTAATAAAAGGTAAAGAGTGGGTGACAGTACAGAATCTGAGGAACATCACTGTTAATAGCTTTAGGAGAAAAACAGTGGTCATCTGCATCCGCATCTATAGATCGTCCAGAAAGGAAAATAGAGAGGAAGGCACAGATAGAAGGATTGAAACCAAAGGAACGCAGTTTCGAAATAAAAGATTTGTGCCAGACTCTATCAAAAGCTTTTGATATGTATGTCGCAATAACAAAGGTTTCACCGAAATCCCAAAAAGGGGATGACCAAGAGTTAGAGAGATACGCAAAAAGATCGCCAGCAGAGTTTCCCTTGTAGAACCCATACTGACGATCTGAAAGAAGACTGTAAGAAGAGAAGTGATTAAGAATTTTCCTATTAAGGATGGAATCAAAAACATTACAAAGGCAAGAAATCAATGCAAATGGAAGATAGTTGGAGGGTTGAGAGTGATCACCCTTCTTTGGGAAATGCTGAATGAAACAGAACTTCCAGCAGGAAGGAAAAGTACCAGATGAAAGACAAAGACGAAAGACTTTGCCACGGCTAAGGTGTCTTTAGGCATGAATTTGTTCTTGAACACAGTAAAGCACAATGAGGCGATTGTGGTTGTTTCAGACATAATTATGTCGGAGGAATAACACTGGAATCGTTCAGGGTTGAGTTGGAAGCGAAAGTTCGAGCGAATAGTTCAGCTTTGTGAAGAGAAGAGATGGCAATTGAGCCAGATTGGAAAAGGGGCGGGCAGGAAAAGCATGTAAAGTTGATGGAGAGGTTCTTAACTAGATGCCAGAAAGAGCGAGAAGACTTAGAATTGTATAGATTTTCACAATTTTATTGCATGAAGGAAATTTTGGCGACTCGAAGAACAGATTTTGCACGATTCTGGCACAAATATGAGCCAGGAGATGGATGGCGACGGCAATTTCTGAAAAACTCATCTCTGTTGCTGCTAGCATTAGAACAAGTAAAGTTAAACCAAGGTTTTTTTTCCCATTAGTAGTAGTAGGAATAGATAGATAGATAGATAGATAGATAGATAGAATAACCTTTATTAATAATAATAAAATAAATACATTTTTTTCAATTTATAATGACATGAATAATTGTGAAGCTCGACTATTTATTTATTTATTTAATTTGGCCCTTAAGCTTTAGGCTTTACTGGGCTCTTATTAAAAATAAGCAGCTAGTTGTTATAAATTTATAATAATAAATAAATAAGTAAGTAAATAAGTATCATTAATAGTTAAAACATGTATTGCAATATTAAACAATATTAATGGACAATATTAAACAATATTAGTGGACATTAATCCTAGATTTTTGTTAGCATGCCATTATTAATCGGGATTTCAACTTGGTTTTAAACAAATTTACAATCACAATATTTTTTATATCGGCACGCAAGTCATTCCATAGTTTCAATCCAATGAAAATAGGTAGTTTTTGAGATGAAGACAATCTAAATTGAGGTATAACAAGCTTTGATCTACAGTATTTCTGGTCTAATACGAGTGGATTTCTTGATGAGTTACAAAATATCTGTTTACCCATTGCAAATTAATGATTTTGTTCTTACACTTGTAAATAAAAATAAAATGTGCCAGTTTGGTTATATCGTTGAGCTTTAGTAGGTTTAGCTCTTTAAATAATGCACTAGAGCAGAGGTCGGGGAACAGGGGTAAATTACCCCAAATGGGGTCAATTTAAAAATTTGGGGGGTAATGCGTGCGATATGAGAGACACTTCCCTCAGAGCCTCAGTCGTATGTATGGTATCATGAAACGAAGAGGTGCTTTTAGTGCTTGACACTTTGTGCTATTTTTTTCGTATATTTTTATTTTATTTTGTTACATAAATGTGGCGTTATTCTAAATTTTAGAATATTATGAATTTACGTCCTGATTTTGATATTGTATCAAAAATGAAGCAGCATCATTTTCCAAAACCTGAAGTGGAGATGTTTTGAATGAAATTCTTCAGTTCTTCAATCCTTTTTACTAATTTTGTTTGTGTGCTATTCTTATGTCAGCATGTGTGGCTTTTTTTTATTTCTCCATAATAATGGATCCAATAAACATTTTTTGAATTTGAATTTGTTGTATACCATATGCAACAATTTTAAGAGCAATTGGCTTGTTTTTGTTTACTTTGAAGTCTGGGGGTAATTTCATTTTACTCAAATAGATTTTTGGGTAATACCCGAAAAAGTTCCCCGACCCTTACACTAGAGTGATCAAGGAAATCAGCATCAGATAATAACCTTATTGCCCGTTTTTGGATAACAAAGATACCATTTAATAGACACAGGGAAAGGATTGCCAAAAGTAAATAGACACAGTATACATTCTAAGGTGTTAGAATAAATGAAAGTGTTTCATGAATTACAGGTAAATTAAATATTATTCTCAGAGAATATGTTATTGGAATAATGTACAATGTAAAGAGTAATGTGTATTTCTTTTATTATTAATATTAAGATGAATGATTTCTTTTTCTAAGCCATGGATTAATTGTCTACTGTATTTCTTTATTGTTAATATTGGGAATCGTTTAAATAATTAGTTCTCTTGCTGAACAACTTTAAATAGAAAGTCGCGCTTGCCTTTAATAAATAAATAAATAAGTGACAACTCGTCTAAATAAGTTAAAGTAAATGGCGCAACATGGCAACTCAACCTAATAAGGTATACCTGAGAATAATTAAAAAACACTATTTGGCAACTCATGTAAATAAAATTAAAATAAATGGTGGTATCCGGCAACTCACCCTAATAAGGTATACCTGAACAATTAAAGAACACTATTTGGCAACTCATCTAAATAAATGCTCTCTAGTAACCCCTCCATATATAAATAAGTGATATCTGGCAACTCACAACCCTCTATATAACCGCTGCTTGGCCCCTGGATGTTCATAATGCGTCGGACTCCGGTGGAATAAAGAACTCTCTCTCTCCTACTTAGGTTAAGGTTTAGTTTAGGTTTCCCTTTGGGGGGGTGAGGACATCCCACGTACTCCCCCAAAGACCTCCTCCTTCTCCTTTCTCTCCTTCTCCTAGGTTAAGGCTATCCCTTTGGGGGAAGGTCATCCCCCCTTCTCCCCCCGAAGATCCCTCCCTCCCCCTTTGCAGCATTGATTTCTTGCATAGCCCCTTCCTCCCTTTGCATAACCACCTCCCCCTTTAGTGCATAACCCCCTTCATTGCATAGCCCCTTCCCCTTCATTGCAAACCCCCTTGTTGCATGCCCAATTTGCAATATATTGCGCCATTGATCAACATTGCATTGCAACATTCCTGCACTCTCCCATTTTTGCGCCCATACTACTTTTCTGCAGTAATATTTACGGACAGCAACTGTGGGTGAATTATAAAAAAGGTTCTGGCAGAACCCGAAATTTGCTGTAAAACAGGTCCTTTAGACTTACATAAATTACCCCCCGTGATGTTCAGCTTCGCAAATGTTTGCTCTCCGCAATGTCCCGATCTTCCCGGAGGTAACAAGACGTGCTCAATACAGTCTGATGCAAAGAATTAAAAAATCAACCAACCCGATTATCCAAGCTATCCATGAGTCCTGCCGTTTATCCTCTTAGCTATGGAATTCTTGGTACGAAAACGTCTGTCTGTAGCTCTACTTAACTTCGACATTACTGTATTATTTCTAATGAACTGTATATATTTCTATCCTTAGTATATGAACTGTCATTGTATTAATAATATTTGTCATATGGAATATAGTCTGCCAATAAACCTTTTCATTTCATTTTTAATTTCATTTAATTTTCATTTCATTTCATTTATATTTCATTTCATTTCATATCCAAAAATGGTAATAAACCATTTTTTTTAACTCAAACAGTGTATTGAGCACTGTAGTCCATGAAGATGTGGTCGAGTGTTGGTGGTTCACAAGGTAAACCTATATCAACACCGTCAACGTGTTGATATAAAAACTTATCAAATATAAAATAATTATCTTTAAAAAATAGGGCTTATATACATAAAGACGCAATTGTCAGGTACGTATATTTGTATCCACTTTAATAATAGATGTGTGTGAAACATTCATGGCAAAAATAGTTATTATTGACGCGCTTGTTATAATGAAATAACGGATGTTTGAAAACTTTTAGAAGACTAATAGAAGGCTACCAGAATAAACGCCAGGTTGTGTCTTGTGCGCATATGCTAACAATGCCCGTTACACCATCTCAACAATAGCCATCTACAAGGTATGTGATCAAAAACTGGTTACGTAAAATACTGGTTAGGTTAGGTTAAGTTAGGTTACATTTAGCCATCTAGGATCTTTAGCCATCATTTACTTCATTTTTTCATATAATACAACAACCCACAAGATCCGGTTTTTCTTATGTAGAATTTAAATCTGGATGTGTTTTCTTCTCTGGTATTTCTTGTGCAAATTGATATTAACAGAGATATAAGCAATTTTTGGATCGATTAAAATCGATTGAAATCAGCGTGTGTCGATAATGACGTATGGTTTGTCGACCGTGACGTGTGGGAGGATTGTGAGTTTCTTTGAGCATGCGTAGATGCATTTTCCAGGAAGAAAACGACCTTGAGCTCCAAATTCAAATTCATCATGGCCGTTGTGTGTACCGGTTGTGACCTCTCCTATTGCAACGTCATTAAGCGGTGTTTCGACGATAGCGAAGCTGCTGTTAAGATATTTCAGCAGCACGGAGTATTGCATTCGTCTCTAGATTGTCCAAAGTCTAGGGTAACATGGTTTTTTGGCATAAAAATTGGTTTTTCTGGTGTATTTCTCTGTTATTTGTGCATTTCTGACCTTCAAATATCCCACAGGGGGGTTAGGGGCAAGGCCCCCGGTTACGAGCACGGCGTTAGGCATAGGTTAGGTTAGATGGTTAGATTAGGTTGGGTTTTTTAGGTGTGATAGTGCCACTACGGCTAGGAGCACGCCCTCTTTTACCCTACAATTTTCCTTTACTCCAAAGTCCTGCCCACTTCCAGGGACTTCAAAATCGTAGGATTGGGGTGGGGTGGGGGTCATTTCTCCACAACCGCTTATTTGCACAAGAAATGAAGGTCAGATTCGCACAAAACACAGTGAAATACACAAGAAAAAAACAATTTTCATGCCAAAGTCCAGGTCATGTGCTAATACGAATATTTACCAGTGAGGGTGCCATCAAGGGAAAGACAGAATAAATGCAAAAAAACTTCACTTTTTTCTACGTGAAAGTCACAATATGATAATAAAAACCCACTCTAATAGACAGAGTTTATTTCCACAACAGTTTCGATGCCCACTGGCATCCTCTTCGGGTGGATACAGGAAAAAAAAAACTCTGTCTATTAGGGAAAGACAGCATTTCTCTTCTTTTATTTTAAATTAAATTTCACGAGCCATTTATAAGAAAATACCTTTTTGTTAACTTTTAAAACTTCACTTTTTAAAATTTTAATGTTTCTAATACGGAAATTACTTTGTAATTATTAAATTCATACAATAAATTTTTAGTCTTGATAATGGGCCAAGGTTCGAAACGTTGTTTCATAAATAAATAAACACCCTACTAAACCATGCACCCCTTTTGGAATATCTTTTTCATTCAAAATTAAATTGAAGTTCAGTGAGAACGACCCAATTAACAACACATATATATATATATATATATATATATATATATATATATATATATATATACCCACACACTGTATACCACTCCTCCGTGCATGAAGTAAGTCACTCTTTACATTTTGATAGTGGGCGGAGCTAAAGTCTGGCAAGAGGCACACAGATATTTATTAGTTGGGATGTCCTTTGTCTTTTGCCAATTGTCAGAATATCAAAAAAATAAAACCTTTTTAAATATTTCTACGCTATGGGTATGTGAAATCAATAACCTTCATCTTTTAGGGTATATAATAATAAATAGTCTGTACACGACCTTTAATATTTTCTATGCGTAATATTTGTGTCTTCCCAAAAAGAATTTTTTTTTTTAATTTCAAGTAAATTTCAAAAGAAAGAACAAGAAGTAAAATACTGTACATTTGTAACCCATTCGACAATATAATGACGTATGACGTATACGTCATATTTCGTCCAGACTATATTTAGTTACACAGTAATAGGGAAAAGATTAATACTATATATATATATATATATATCTTACCGCCAGAGGTCTGATCTTTGTCCTGCAGAGTTCAATTAGTTTATCTCTCAATTTGATTTGTTCTTCATCGTAAAGCCAGTCGGGGTCAAACTCGGAACCAATGCCCAAAATTGTCTTTTGCCCCACATTTTCGTACCCATTTTCCTTTAAAAAGAATTAAAATAATAAAGAGAATAATTATAGTTTATAACATATAAACAGTATCTTTTGCCCAACTCTTACTTCTGTTTTAATTAAAAACGGTATCAACTTCATAGAAACCTGCTATTTAAATACAGGATTACCAACTGAAAAGAAGTTTGTAATGCAAAAGTTGTTACATAGTTTGCGGTGCGAGCTTTCAATTGTACTGATTTTAAATATGAAGTCTGTAAATAATGAATTAGGTACCATTAATTCAGAATGAATCGGGTCATCAGTAAAAACTAATGGAATTACAAGTTGATGGAAATAAATAAATGAGATAACCACCATAAAATACATAAGATATTAAGGAAGAAGTAAAGAGAGAATTATTTTCTTAATTAATTAATGTATTCCTTAAGGCGAAATTTTATCATTTATTGGTTCACAAAAGTATAAACACCAACAAACACCTTCACTTCAACATGTACACACGAGAAATGAAAACTGTAACACTGCAAACGCATGACAGAATAGAAAAAGATAAAGAAAGACTGTTGACTCACTATTAATGAACTGCTATTGTACGATATTTCGTCTTTTTAATCTATGACCTTGGCATCTTTCTCAGTAAATTAAAAGCAAATAACATTACGCAAGATTTTGAAGTTAAACCATGAGTGAAATATAAATTTGGTCGAGTTTACAAACTGAATGAAAATAAACAAATTGGGTGGTACATATATACCTCAAAGTTAGTGGAATAAATTATTTAATTAAGAGATGGACAGCAATTTTATGTGTACATAGAATTGTCGTAAAAAAAAAATATATATATATATATATATATATATATGCAACAGCAGCTCAGGCAGGAATGAAATAATTTTATAATAGAAAAGATAAATTAGCTCAATTTTGGGGAATGCAATTTTGAAGCAGTCTCCCTTTAGCTGGAGATCCAACGAATCTTGATACTATGCACAATTTAAGCATACAACGAAATTTTGAAGGATTAAAAAATGTACAAAAAAAATAATTTATATAAAATATTAATGGCAACACAATGTCACAGTTGTACTGTGTATTCTGATACACTGCAATTCTGATACACTGTAATTATGATTACAATTATCAACCAATTCACATTCAGTTATTACAGTTAATCATAATTTTATGGTGTTTTATATTTATAGACAAATATGAGACTAATATTTATAGGAGGAGATTGTAGGCACCAATCGACCAGGGAAGTACTCCGGGGTGGATGTTAGGCAGGAGACAGGGAATGCTGGAACTCCCGTTTCTCCTGTCACTGTCCTCCTTAGCTGATCTTTTGCCGTCTCATCTACCCTATGAGCAATACAGCATTCTCTCAAACACACATTTCTCCCTCTGTTCCTCACTACACATACATGCATCTTACACACTACACAACCTTTTCAAAATTGATATAAAAAACAAAAGAAAAATGACATTATTAAGCCTTGGAGACCTTGTTTTTGACTCTCTCCATCTTCTGTGGAGGGGGTCACTTTTGCGGCCACTCCCCCTGAGCCCCTCCTTCCTACATAAACAAAAATCTAGGATTTAATTTGGTAGTCAGGGACGTATTGGAAAGGATGGATTAGGAGTATAACACCTAAAGAGCTTGGGCACATCATATGACATAACACGCAGAAGCTCGCTTTTGGCGACGTCATCGGAATTCGAACATTCGTGTCAACACCAATGAGTATCTTGCGAGAGGTTAAATAATTAAAAAAAAGTAAAATTAAATAAATGCACGCATACGCATGGACGTATTTACGTGTAAGGTAGCTACGTACGTAATCATGATCAGCGGATATGTACGAATGCGTAAAGTACACGTACGTCACACAATAGGTTATGCGCGTAATATAGAGGGACATGAGTAAACATGGACTGATATGTTGATAGGACATAGGTAGACAATAGGTAAATAAATGAATAAATAAATTTGAAAATAATTAATGATAAAATTAATAAAAGATAGCGGTCAAGAAAGGACATGGACGTGTATGAATGAACATGGCTGACAATATGGCTGACAATAAATAGTCCAGCTTCACAATTATTTATGTCATTCTAAATTGTAAAACTAATGTATTTATTTTATTATTAATAAGGGTTATTTAAATCAATTTAATTCAAAAATATTTTATACTGTATCACATTATATAAGACATAACGTATACATAATGACTTATATAGTATACATTCTAGGGAAGTTATCATACATTGAATACTAAGACCGACCCAATATTCAAGGTATGACAGATGCGAGAGGAATCAGTTTACTTTACTATGTCATAGTCCACGCATTATACAATATATGTCAATTCATAATTAATACCCATAGTTATTTAATTCGAACGTATGATATAAGTCATTATAGAGAGAAATGAGAGGAAATGAATTAAAGAGACAGTAATGAAGGGTTTACAGCCATAGTACGAGAGTGAGTGAAACTATTAATTAAATATACTCACTTATATACAGTAAATATTAAGGAATTGGGTGCATTTGGGGATGAATTAAGTAAATGAGTAAAGAAGTACAAACAAGGGTTCAAATCTTGCCACATTCAGTGTTCATGCATAATCTGATAAAAATTTAGGGATGAGGGTTAGATGCAAGATAACACTAATTATTTATTATAATCATTTCCATAACAGGTGGGAAAATGGGGAAATGGGGACTTGGGGAAATATTCTGATGGAAATGTAAAAACGGTGTAAACCGTCGACTCTCTTGTTTGTTCTTTAAAGGAATGAAACTAAGGGACATTCGCTTCTTAGAGCGAACTTCTAATGGCACAAACATGGATATCGCTCAACCATAGAAATGGTAGGTCGCATGGTTGTGACATATATATATATATATATATACTCTATAAGTGTATATATATCCCCGCGACGTAGGGATAAGTGTACCCAATGGTCACATGAGTTCGAGTTGAAACAAAGCGGCCAACTTAACTTCACATGATGCTAGTAGCCGGGAGCGAACCAGTGCCACACCGCAACCACTGAACTACTGGACTCCCTATATATATATATATTAAATTATTTAATTAAAAGACTTTTAAAGACGTAAAGTAATTTTGTGTTTACATAAAATTTCGTGAAATGTTCATTATATTCAGAACACCTAATTGTGTATAAATGCGTAATATAATTTCATAATTGCCGTACAAAACATATAGTAAATAATCCTTTTGGACGAAGACTACATAACTACACTGAATTAAGATAAATGTGGGTCATACTCGTACTTGTACCGGCAGTGTAAGTCACATACAGTTAAGAAGAAAGTTAAAATTTAACCTCGTTTTAAGATTAAAGTATTTGTAACATTGCAAAAAATTTTATTTAATGAACAGAACGGTTCTGATGACCCACATTCTCAATTCTGTTTTACCAACCATTTGCTTAATAACAATGTACAGTAATAGGTTCGACACAGTGAATCTTTGTTTCTTTAGTGTACCATTTAAATTGATGAATAATCGCGTTTTCTAACTGCCAAGTTTTCTTATTTATTTTGGGGAGGACTACGTTAATTCAAAATGTCAGCACTTCAACATTCTTTATTCAGGAAAAGAATACAGTTTACATAAAGTTTTACACTATTTTAAAAGGGAAATTTTGTCTTTTCTATGCAATTTGACCAAATCGATGGGTTTCGGTTCATTACTGCATAAAGGAAATAAAATATCTTCAAACAGAGAAATTACTCTTTTTCTTATAAAACTACTTGGTAAATTGATGAGATTCGGTTCATTATTACATAAAGGAAATGAAATGGATGAAAATAACAACAAAAAAAAATAAAAAATAATAATAATAATAATAATAATAATAATAAAATTAATAATGATAAGAGCAGCACTTTTAGCTCTGAGGTTTGCTTTGAAAATAAAACTTAAGAACGAAAACCGAAGAGTTGGCAACCCTAGTTCTCTGATTAATTAAAAGCTAAAACATATCACTTCATATGTAATTATGATTAAGATATATTTAATCAGCGATGCATTCGTAGCTTAAGTGGAATTATGAAGAGTTAAACATACCCCCATTTCAGGCTACGAGCAGCTCGCAGCAGTAATGCCAAGCAAATAGGGGGGGCCAAAGTACTGATGAGGCTTCGTACGTGGTTCATCACCACTGAAAGCAACAATGCTGTGTTAGTCTAGTCTAGTCTAAAGAATATCCATATCTGTATTCATTTTACTGCAATTTTCGTTCGTTTATTTTGCAGACACCCCCACTCATTATTAGTCCTGATGCATGATTCTTCAGAAGCAAGATAACTACGAATCCACCGGCCCCGGGTTCGAAACCCGGTGACGGCAGGCGGCGCGCAGCAAACCCAGCTGTTCATCCTTCCACACAATAAAAATTGGTTGGTAGATAAATGGTTACCCTAGCGGTTAAGACGCTGGACTGCTGATCGGAAGGTCGTGAGATCGAGTCCGAGCGAGAACTTTGTAATTTCTGACCGCCCGTGGTGGGGCGTAGGTGGTTCGGATTCCACGTTACACTGTCACTCTAAGGTGAGAATGAACAATTTGGGAGGAAGCAAAACAAAGGTTAACCAAGGTTATATATATATATATATATACTATATATATATATATATATATATAGAGAGAGAGAGAGAGAGAGAGAGAGAGAGAGAGAGAGATACACTTTCATTATATTATAACTTTATTACGTAATATAAAATACAGAACAAAGAGACTTGCTTCACTGTTATGAACCTATTATCTTATTTTATTATTTATTCATTTTGTCAAAGGATCGTTTTAGATTTTTTTTTTTTAGTGTTCATTATCGTACATCAGAAACGATTTTTTTTTGTCTTTGTTATTTGCAAACACGATTACTTGTGGTTGTTTCATAACCCATATTCACACTAATTTCTTTACCTATATTAATACCTACACAATGCTATGCCTTTACTTACAGCAATGTGTACACCTGATATAGAGGGTGGTTAAAAAAAAGTGACCCCTTAGAGGTAAACTGTCATATTAAAAAAAGTAAGGGGACTAGAGCTCCCAAACTTCATAGATGCTTACCTTAGCATGTTGTTCGTCTTAATTGAGAAGTTGCTCGATGTGTACCCCTTCCTGCTCAACGTAGGCCTCCAAACGTGGACGCCACTGATCAAGACACCTGTTTACATATCATTGAGACACCTTCTCCCAGCCGAGCAGAATTCTTTCGCGTAGTTCATCTATGTCTCTTATATTGGTACGAGGGATGTAAACTTTGGACTTCAGGGCTTTCCAAAACACCATAATCTAGTGGTGAAAAATCGGGGCTACTAGCCGGCCACATATGGGTTCGATAAAATCTGGTGTTTCGTTCTCAAGGAATGTGACAGTTTGGCGTGCTCTGTGAGCAGGGGCTCCATCTTGTTGGAAAGTATATCTTTCACTCTATGTAACTGATATTCGACGAATTAGTGTGAAAGATATACTTTCCAACAAGATGGAGCCCCTGTTCACAGAACACGCCAGACTGTCACAATGAGTGTCACATTCCTTGAGAACGAAACACCAGATTTTATCGAATCCAATATGTGGCCGGCTAGTAGCCTCGATCTTTCACCACAGATTATGGTGTTTGGGAAGCCCTGAAGTCCAAAGTTTACATCCCTCGTACCAATATAAGAGACATAGATGAACTACGCGAAAGAATTCTGCTCGGTGGGAGAAGGTGTCTCAACGATATGTAAACAGGTGTATTGACCAGTGGCGTCCACGTTTGGAGGCCTGCGTTAAGCAGGAAGGGGGACACATCGAGCAACTTCTCAACAACATGCTAAGGTAAGTATCTATGAAGTTTGGGAGCTCTATTCTCCTTACTTTTTTAATATGACAGTTTACCGCTGAGGAGTAACTTTTTTTTACCCACCCTATATATATATATATATATATATATATATATATATATATATATTATATATATATATATATATATATATATATATATATATATATATATATATAGGGTGGGTAAAAAAAAGTTACTCCTCAGCGGTAAACTGTCATATTAAAAAAAGTAAGGAGAATAGAGCTCCCAAACTTCATAGATACTTACCTTAGCATGTTGTTGAGAAGTTGCTCGATGTGTCCCTTCCTGCTTAACGCAGGCCTCCAAACGTGGACGCCATGGTCAATACCTGTTACATATCGTGAGACACCTTCTCCCAGCCGAGCGAATCTTTCGCGTAGTCATCTATGTCTCTTATATTGGTACGAGGATGTAAACTTGGACTCAGGCTTCCCAAACACCATAATCTGTGGTGAAAGATCGAGGCTACTAGCCGGCCACATATTGGATTCGATAAAATCTGGTGTTTCGTTCTCAAGGAATGTGACATCTTGTGACAGTCTGGCGTGTTCTGTGAACAGGGGCTCCATCTTGTGGAAAGTATATCTTTCACACTAATTCGTCGAATATCAGTTACATAGAGTGAAAGATATACTTTCCAACAAGATGGAGCCCCTGCTCACAGAGCACGCCAAACTGTCACATTCCTTGAGAACGAAACACAGATTTTATCGAACCCAATATGTGGCCGGCTAGTAGCCCCGATTTTCACCACTAGATATGGTGTTGGAAAGCCCTGAAGTCCAAAGTTACATCCTCGTACCAATATAAGAGACATAGATGAACTACGCGAAAGAATTCTGCTCGGCTGGGAGAAGGTGTCTCAATGATATGTAAACAGGTGTCTGAGCAGTGGCGTCCACGTTTGGAGGCCTACGTTGAGCAGGAAGGGGTACACATCGAGCAACTTCTCAATTAAGACGAACAACATGCTAAGGTAAGCATCTATGAAGTTTGGAGCTCTAGTCCCCTTACTTTTTTAATATGACAGTTACCTCTAAGGGGTCACTTTTTTTTAACCACCCTCTATATCAGGTGTACACATTGCTGTAAGTAAAGGCATAGCATTGTGTAGGTATAATATAGGTAAAGAAATTAGTGTGAATATGGGTTATGAAACAACCACAAGTAATTCGTGTTGCAAATAACAAAGACAAAAAAAAAATCGTTTCTGATGTACGATAATGAAACACTAAAAAAAAAAAATCTAAAACGATCCTTTGACAAAATGAATAAATAAAAAAATAAGATAATAGGTCATAACAGTGAAGCAAGTCTCTTTGTTCTGTATTTTATATTACGTAATAAAGTTATAATATAATGAAAAGTGTATCTCTCTCTCTCTCTCTCTCTCTCTCTCTCTCTCTCCTATATAATATATATATATATATAGTATATATATATATATATAACCTTGGTTAACCTTTGTTTTGCTTCCTCCCAAATTGTTCATTCTCACCTTAGAGTGACAGTGTAACGTGGAATCCGAACCACCTACGCCCCACCACGGGCGGTCAGAAATTACAAAGTTCTCGCTCGGACTCGATCTCACGACCTTCCGATCAGCAGTCCAGCGTCTTAACGCTAGGGTAACCATTTATCTACCAACCAATTTTTATTGTGGGAAGGATGAACAGCGGGTTTGCTGCGCGCCGCCTGCCGTCACCGGGTTTCGAACCCGGGGCCGGTGGATTCGTAGTTCTTGCTTCTGAAGAATCATGCATCAGGACTAATAATGAGGGGGTGTCTGCAAAATAAACGAACGAAAATTGCAGTAAAATGAATACAGATATGGATATCTTTAGACTAGACTAGACTAACACAGCACTGTTGCTTTCAGTGATGAAACCACGTACGAAGCCTCATCAGTACTTTGGCCCCCCCTATTTGCTTGGCATTACTGCTGCGAGCTGCTCGTAGCCTGAAATGGGGGTATGTTTAACTCTTCATAATTCCACTTAAGCTACGAATGCATCGCTGATTAAATATATCTTAATCATAATTACATAATAAAGTGATATGTTTTAGCTTTTAATTAATCAGAGAACTAGGTTGCCAACTCTTCGGTTTTCGTTCTTAAGTTTTATTTCAAAGCAAACCTCAGAGCTAAAAAGTGCTGCTATTATCATATTAATTGTATTATTATATTATATTATTATTATTATTTTTTATTTTTTTTTGTTGTATTTTCATCCATTTCATTTCCTTTATGTAATAAATGAACCGAATCTCATCAATTTACCAAGTAGTTTTATAAGAAAAAAGAGTAATTTCTCTGTTTGAAGATATTTTATTCCTTATGCAGTAAATGAACCGAAACCCATCGATTTGGTCAAATTGCATAGAAAAGACAAAATTTCCCTTTTAAAAATAGTGTAAAACTTTATGTAAACTGTATTCTTTTCCTGAATAAAGAATGTTGAAGTGGACATTTGAATTAACGTAGTCCTCCCCAAAAATAAATAAGAAAACTTGGGCAGTTAGAAAACGCGATTATTCATCAATTTAAATGGTTACACTAAAGAAACAAAGATTCACTGTGTCGAACCTATTTATGTTACATTGTTATTAAGCAAATGGTTGGTAAAACAGAATTGAGAATGTGGGTCATCAGAACCGTTCTGTTCATTAAATAAAATTTTTTGCAATGTTACAAAATACTTAATCTTAAAAACGAGGTTAAATTTAACTTCTTCTTAACTGTATGTGACTTACACTGCCGGTACAAGTACGAGTATGACCCACATTATCTAATTCAGTGTGTAGTATGTAGTCTTCGTCCAAAAGGATTATTACTATATGTTTTGTACGGCAATTATGAAATTATATTACGCATTTATACACAATTAGGTGTCTGAATATAATGAACATTTCACGAAATTTTATGTAAACACAAAATTACTTTACGTCTTTTAAAAGTCTTTTAATTAAATAATTTAATATATATATATATAGGGAGTCCAGTAGTTCAGTGGTTGCGGTGTGGCACTGGTTCGCTCCCGGCTACTAGCATCATGTAAGTTAAGTGGCCGCTGTTCAACTCGAACTCATGTGACCATTGGTACACTTATCCCTACGTCGCGGGGATATATATACACTTATAGAGTATATATATCTATATATATATGTCACAACATGCGACTACCATTTCTATGTTGAGCGATATCCATGTTTGTGCCATTAGAAGTCGCTCTAAGAAGCGAATGTCCCTTAGTTTCATTCCTTTAAAGAACAAACAAGAGAGTCGACGGTTTACACCGTTTTTACATTTCCATCAGAATATTTCCCCAAGTCCCCATTTCCCCATTTTCCCACCTGTATGGAAATGATTATATAATAATTAGTGTGTTATCTTGCATCTAACCCTCATCCTAAATTTTTATCAGATTATGCATGAACACTGATGTGGCAAGATTTGAACCCTTGTTTGTACTTCTTTACTCATTTACTTAATTCATCCCCAAATGCACCCAATTCCTTAATATTTACTGTATATAAGTGAGTATATTTAATTAATAGTTTCACTCACTCTCGTACTATGGCTGTAAACCCTTCATTACTGTCTCTTTAATTCATTTCCTCTCATTTCTCTCTATAATGACTTATACCATACGTTCGAATTAAATAACTATGGGGTATTAATTATGAATTGACATATATTGTATAATGCGTGGACTATGACATAGTAAAGTAAACTGATTCCTCTCGCATCTGTCATACCTTGAATATTGGGTCGGTCTTAGTATTCAATGTATGATAACTTCCCTAGAATGTATACTATAAAGTCATTATGTATACGTTATGTCTTATATAATGTGATACAGTATAAAATATTTGAATTAAATTGATTTAAATAAGCCCTATTAATAATAAAATAAATACATTAGTTTTACAATTTAGAATGACATAAATAATTGTGAAGCTGGACTATTTATTGTCAGCCATATTGTCAGCCATGTTCATTCATACACGTCCATGTCCTTTCTTGACCGCTATCTTTTATTAATTTTATCATTAATTATTTTCAATTTATTTATTCATTTATTTACCTATTGTCTACCTATGTCCTATCAACATATCAGTCCATGTTTACTCATGTCCCTCTATATTACGCGCATAACCTATTGTGGACGTACGTGTACTTTACGCATTCGTACATATCCGCTGATCATGATTACGTACGTAGCTACCTTACAGTAAATACGTCCATGCGTATGCGTGCATTTATTTAATAATTTTACTTTTTTTTTAATTATTTAACCTCTCGCAAGATACTCATTGGTGTTGACACGAATGTTCGAATTCCGATGACGTCGCCAAAAGCGAGCTTCTGCGTGTTATGTCATATGATGTGCCCAAGCTCTTTAGGTGTTATACTCCTAATCCATCCTTTCCAATACGTCCCTGACTACCAAATTAAATCCTAGATTTTTGTTTATGTAGGAAGGAGGGGCTCAGGGGGAGTGGCCGCAAAAGTGACCCCCTCCACAGAAGATGGAGAGAGTCAAAAACAAGGTCTCCAAGGCTTAATAATGTCATTTTTCTTTTGTTTTTATATCAATTTTGAAAAGGTTGTGTAGTGTGTAAGATGCATGTATGTGTAGTGAGGAACAGAGGGAGAAATGGTGTTTGAGAGAATGCTGTATTGCTCATAGGGTAGATGAGACGGCAAAAGATCAGCTAAGGAGGACAGTGACAGGAGAAACGGGAGTTCCAGCATTCCCTGTCTCCTGCTAACATCCACCCCGGAGTACTTCCCTGGTCGATTGGTGCCTACAATCTCCTCATAAATATTAGTCCCATATTTGTCTATAAATATAAAACACCATAAAATTATGATTAACTGTAATAACTGAATGTGAATTGGTTGATAATTGTAATCATAATTACAGTGTATCAGAATTGCAGTGTATCAGAATACACAGTACAACTGTGACATTGTGTTGCCATTAATATTTTATATAAATTATTTTTTTTGTACATTTTTTAATCCTTCAAAATTTCGTTGTATGCTTAAATTGTGCATAGTATCAAGATTCGTTGGATCTCCAGCTAAAGGGAGACTGCTTCAAAATTGCATTCCCCAAAATTGAGCTAATTTATCTTTTCTATTATAAAATTATTTCATTCCTGCCTGAGCTGCTGTTGCATATATATTATATATTATAATATATATTTTTTTTTACGACAATTCTATGTACACATAAAATTGCTGTCCATCTCTTAATTAAATAATTTATTCCACTAACTTTGAGGTATATATGTACCACCCAATTTGTTTATTTTCATTCAGTTTGTAAACTCGACCAAATTTATATTTCACTCATGGTTTAACTTCAAAATCTTGCGTAATGTTATTTGCTTTTAATTTACTGAGAAAGATGCCAAGGTCATAGATTAAAAAGACGAAATATCGTACAATAGCAGTTCATTAATAGTGAGTCAACAGTCTTTCTTTATCTTTTTCTATTCTGTCATGCGTTTGCAGTGTTACAGTTTTCATTTCTCGTGTGTACATGTTGAAGTGAAGGTGTTTGTTGGTGTTTATACTTTTGTGAACCAATAAATGATAAAATTTCGCCTTAAGGAATACATTAATTAATTAAGAAAATAATTCTCTCTTTACTTCTTCCTTAATATCTTATGTATTTTATGACGGTTATCTCAGTTATTTATTTCCATCAACTTGTAATTCCATTAGTTTTTAATGATGACCCGATTCATTCTGAATTAATGGTACCTAATTCATTATTTACAGACTTCATATTTAAAATCAGTACAATTGAAAGCTCGCACCGCAAACTATGTAACAACTTTTGCATTACAAACTTCTTTTCAGTTGGTAATCCTGTATTTAAATAGCAGGTTTCTATGAAGTTGATACCGTTTTTAATTAAAACAGAAGTAAGAGTTGGGCAAAAGATACTGTTTATATGTTATAAACTATAATTATTCTCTTTATTATTTTAATTCTTTTTAAAGGAAAATGGGTACGAAAATGTGGGGCAAAAGACAATTTTGGGGCATTGGTTCCGAGTTTGACCCCGACTGGCTTTACGATGAAGAACAAATCAAATTGAGAGATAAACTAATTGAACTCTGCAGGACAAAGATCAGACCTCTGGCGGTAAGATATATATATATATATATATATACTGTATTAATCTTTTCCTATTACGATGTAACTAAATATAGTCTGGACGAAATATGACGTATACGTCATACGTCATTATATTGTCGAATGGGTTACAAATGTACAGTATTTTACTTCTTGTTCTTTCTTTTGAAATTTACTTGAAATTAAAAAAAAAAATTCTTTTTGGGAAGACACAAATATTACGCATAGAAAATATTAAAGGTCGTGTACAGACTATTTATTATTATATACCCTAAAAGATGAAGGTTATTGATTTCACATACCCATAGCGTAGAAATATTTAAAAAGGTTTTATTTTTTTGATATTCTGACAATTGGCAAAAGACAAAGGACATCCCAACTAATAAATATCTGTGTGCCTCTTGCCAGACTTTAGCTCCGCCCACTATCAAAATGTAAAGAGTGACTTACTTCATGCACGGAGGAGTGTGTATACAGTGTGTGGGTATATATATATATTATATATATATTATATATATATATATATATTATATGTGTTGTTAATTGGGTCGTTCTCACTGAACTTCAATTTAATTTTGAATGAAAAAGATATTCCAAAAGGGGTGCATGGTTTAGTAGGGTGTTTATTTATTTATGAAACAACGTTTCGAACCTTGGCCCATTATCAAGACTAAAAATTTATTGTATGAATTTAATAATTACAAAGTAATTTCCGTATTAGAAACATTAAAATTTTAAAAAGTGAAGTTTTAAAAGTTAACAAAAAGGTATTTTCTTATAAATGGCTCGTGAAATTTAATTTAAAATAAAAGAAGAGAAATGCTGTCTTTCCCTAATAGACAGAGTTTTTTTTTTCCTGTATCCACCCGAAGAGGATGCCAGTGGGCATCGAAACTGTTGTGGAAATAAACTCTGTCTATTAGAGTGGGTTTTTATTATCATATTGTGACTTTCACGTAGAAAAAAGTGAAGTTTTTTTGCATTTATTCTGTCTTTCCCTTGATGGCACCCTCACTGGTAAATATTCGTATTAGCACATGACCTGGACTTTGGCATGAAAATGGTTTTTTCTTGTGTATTTCACTGTGTTTTGTGCGAATCTGACCTTCATTTCTTGTGCAAATAAGCGGTTGTGGAGAAATGACCCCCACCCCACCCCAATCCTACGATTTTGAAGTCCCTGGAAGTGGGCAGGACTTTGGAGTAAAGGAAAATTGTAGGGTAAAAGAGGGCGTGCTCCTAGCCGTAGTGGCACTATCACACCTAAAAAACCCAACCTAATCTAACCATCTAACCTAACCTATGCCTAACGCCGTGCTCGTAACCGGGGGCCTTGCCCCCTAACCCCCCTGTGGGGATATTTGAAGGTCAGAAATGCACAAATAACAGAGAAATACACCAGAAAAACCAATTTTTATGCCAAAAACCATGTTACCCTAGACTTTGGACAATCTAGAGACGAATGCAATACTCCGTGCTGCTGAAATATCTTAACAGCAGCTTCGCTATCGTCGAAACACCGCTTAATGACGTTGCAATAGGAGAGGTCACAACCGGTACACACAACGGCCATGATGAATTTGAATTTGGAGCTCAAGGTCGTTTTCTTCCTGGAAAATGCATCTACGCATGCTCAAAGAAACTCACAATCCTCCCACACGTCACGGTCGACAAACCATACGTCATTATCGACACACGCTGATTTCAATCGATTTTAATCGATCCAAAAATTGCTTATATCTCTGTTAATATCAATTTGCACAAGAAATACCAGAGAAGAAAACACATCCAGATTTAAATTCTACATAAGAAAAACCGGATCTTGTGGGTTGTTGTATTATATGAAAAAATGAAGTAAATGATGGCTAAAGATCCTAGATGGCTAAATGTAACCTAACTTAACCTAACCTAACCAGTATTTTACGTAACCAGTTTTTGATCACATACCTTGTAGATGGCTATTGTTGAGATGGTGTAACGGGCATTGTTAGCATATGCGCACAAGACACAACCTGGCGTTTATTCTGGTAGCCTTCTATTAGTCTTCTAAAAGTTTTCAAACATCCGTTATTTCATTATAACAAGCGCGTCAATAATAACTATTTTTGCCATGAATGTTTCACACACATCTATTATTAAAGTGGATACAAATATACGTACCTGACAATTGCGTCTTTATGTATATAAGCCCTATTTTTTAAAGATAATTATTTTATATTTGATAAGTTTTTATATCAACACGTTGACGGTGTTGATATAGGTTTACCTTGTGAACCACCAACACTCGACCACATCTTCATGGACTACAGTGCTCAATACACTGTTTGAGTTAAAAAAAATGGTTTATTACCATTTTTGGATATGAAATGAAATGAAATATAAATGAAATGAAATGAAAAATTAAATGAAATTAAAAATGAAATGAAAAGGTTTATTGGCAGACTATATTCCATATGACAAATATTATTAATACAATGACAGTTCATATACTAAGGATAGAAATATATACAGTTCATTAGAAATAATACAGTAATGTCGAAGTTAAGTAGAGCTACAGACAGACGTTTTCGTACCAAGAATTCCATAGCTAAGAGGATAAACGGCAGGACTCATGGATAGCTTGGATAATCGGGTTGGTTGATTTTTTAATTCTTTGCATCAGACTGTATTGAGCACGTCTTGTTACCTCCGGGAAGATCGGGACATTGCGGAGAGCAAACATTTGCGAAGCTGAACATCACGGGGGGTAATTTATGTAAGTCTAAAGGACCTGTTTTACAGCAAATTTCGGGTTCTGCCAGAACCTTTTTTATAATTCACCCACAGTTGCTGTCCGTAAATATTACTGCAGAAAAGTAGTATGGGCGCAAAAATGGGAGAGTGCAGGAATGTTGCAATGCAATGTTGATCAATGGCGCAATATATTGCAAATTCGGCATGCAACAAGGGGGTTTGCAATGAAGGGGAAGGGGCTATGCAATGAAGGGGGTTATGCACTAAAGGGGGAGGTGGTTATGCAAAGGGAGGAAGGGGCTATGCAAGAAATCAATGCTGCAAAGGGGGAGGGAGGGATCTTCGGGGGGAGAAGGGGGGATGACCTTCCCCCAAAGGGATAGCCTTAACCTAGGAGAAGGAGAGAAAGGAGAAGGAGGAGGTCTTTGGGGGAGTACGTGGGATGTCCTCACCCCCCCAAAGGGAAACCTAAACTAAACCTTAACCTAAGTAGGAGAGAGAGAGTTCTTTATTCCACCGGAGTCCGACGCATTATGAACATCCAGGGGCCAAGCAGCGGTTATATAGAGGGTTGTGAGTTGCCAGATATCACTTATTTATATATGGAGGGGTTACTAGAGAGCATTTATTTAGATGAGTTGCCAAATAGTGTTCTTTAATTGTTCAGGTATACCTTATTAGGGTGAGTTGCCGGATACCACCATTTATTTTAATTTTATTTACATGAGTTGCCAAATAGTGTTTTTTAATTATTCTCAGGTATACCTTATTAGGTTGAGTTGCCATGTTGCGCCATTTACTTTAACTTATTTAGACGAGTTGTCACTTATTTATTTATTTATTAAAGGCAAGCGCGACTTTCTATTTAAAGTTGTTCAGCAAGAGAACTAATTATTTAAACGATTCCCAATATTAACAATAAAAGAAATACAGTAGACAATTAATCCATGGCTTAGAAAAAGAAATCATTCATCTTAATATTAATAATAAAAGAAATACACATTACTCTTTACATTGTACATTATTCCAATAACATATTCTCTGAGAATAATATTTAATTTACCTGTAATTCATGAAACACTTTCATTTATTCTAACACCTTAGAATGTATACTGTGTCTATTTACTTTTGGCAATCCTTTCCCTGTGTCTATTAAATGGTATCTTTGTTATCCAAAAACGGGCAATAAGGTTATTATCTGATGCTGATTTCCTTGATCACTCTAGTGTAAGGGTCGGGGAACTTTTTCGGGTATTACCCAAAAATCTATTTGAGTAAAATGAAATTACCCCCAGACTTCAAAGTAAACAAAAACAAGCCAATTGCTCTTAAAATTGTTGCATATGGTATACAACAAATTCAAATTCAAAAAATGTTTATTGGATCCATTATTATGGAGAAATAAAAAAAAGCCACACATGCTGACATAAGAATAGCACACAAACAAAATTAGTAAAAAGGATTGAAGAACTGAAGAATTTCATTCAAAACATCTCCACTTCAGGTTTTGGAAAAATGATGCTGCTTCATTTTTGATACAATATCAAAATCAGGACGTAAATTCATAATATTCTAAAATTTAGAATAACGCCACATTTATGTAACAAAATAAAATAAAAATATACGAAAAAAATAGCACAAAGTGTCAAGCACTAAAAGCACCTCTTCGTTTCATGATACCATACATACGACTGAGGCTCTGAGGGAAGTGTCTCTCATATCGCACGCATTACCCCCCAAATTTTTAAATTGACCCCATTTGGGGTAATTTACCCCTGTTCCCCGACCTCTGCTCTAGTGCATTATTTAAAGAGCTAAACCTACTAAAGCTCAACGATATAACCAAACTGGCACATTTTATTTTTATTTACAAGTGTAAGAACAAAATCATTAATTTGCAATGGGTAAACAGATATTTTGTAACTCATCAAGAAATCCACTCGTATTAGACCAGAAATACTGTAGATCAAAGCTTGTTATACCTCAATTTAGATTGTCTTCATCTCAAAAACTACCTATTTTCATTGGATTGAAACTATGGAATGACTTGCGTGCCGATATAAAAAATATTGTGATTGTAAATTTGTTTAAAACCAAGTTGAAATCCCGATTAATAATGGCATGCTAACAAAAATCTAGGATTAATGTCCACTAATATTGTTTAATATTGTCCATTAATATTGTTTAATATTGCAATACATGTTTTAACTATTAATGATACTTATTTACTTACTTATTTATTTATTATTATAAATTTATAACAACTAGCTGCTTATTTTTAATAAGAGCCCAGTAAAGCCTAAAGCTTAAGGGCCAAATTAAATAAATAAAATAAATAGTCGAGCTTCACAATTATTCATGTCATTATAAATTGAAAAAAATGTATTTATTTTATTATTATTAATAAAGGTTATTCTATCTATCTATCTATCTATCTATCTATCTATTCCTACTACTACTAATGGGAAAAAAAACCTTGGTTTAACTTTACTTGTTCTAATGCTAGCAGCAACAGAGATGAGTTTTTCAGAAATTGCCGTCGCCATCCATCTCCTGGCTCATATTTGTGCCCAGAATCGTGCAAAATCTGTTCTTCGAGTCGCCAAAATTTCCTTCATGCAATAAAATTGTGAAAATCTATACAATTCTAAGTCTTCTCGCTCTTTCTGGCATCTAGTTAAGAACCTCTCCATCAACTTTACATGCTTTTCCTGCCCGCCCCTTTTCCAATCTGGCTCAATTGCCATCTCTTCTCTTCACAAAGCTGAACTATTCGCTCGAACTTTCGCTTCCAACTCAACCCTGAACGATTCCAGTGTTATTCCTCCGACATAATTATGTCTGAAACAACCACAATCGCCTCATTGTGCTTTACTGTGTTCAAGAACAAATTCATGCCTAAAGACACCTTAGCCGTGGCAAAGTCTTTCGTCTTTGTCTTTCATCTGGTACTTTTCCTTCCTGCTGGAAGTTCTGTTTCATTCAGCATGTCCCAAAGAAGGGTGATCACTCTCAACCCTCCAACTATCTTCCATTTGCATTGATTTCTTGCCTTTGTAATGTTTTTGATTCCATCCTTAATAGGAAAATTCTTAATCACTTCTCTTCTTACAGTCTTCTTTCAGATCGTCAGTATGGGTTCTACAAGGGAAACTCTGCTGGCGATCTTTTTGCGTATCTCTCTAACTCTTGGTCATCCCCTTTTTGGGATTTCGGTGAAACCTTTGTTATTGCGACATACATATCAAAAGCTTTTGATAGAGTCTGGCACAAATCTTTTATTTCGAAACTGCGTTCCTTTGGTTTCAATCCTTCTATCTGTGCCTTCCTCTCTATTTTCCTTTCTGGACGATCTATAGATGCGGATGCAGATGACCACTGTTTTTCTCCTAAAGCTATTAACAGTGATGTTCCTCAGATTCTGTACTGTCACCCACTCTTTACCTTTTATTAATCAATGATTTAAGTCGCACTTTCTGACCTATCCACTCCTATGACGATGATTCCACTCTTCACTTCTCCACCCGTTTCATAAAGCGTCCCACCCAACAGTCGCTCCGTGCTTCGCGTAGGATGGCAATGGTGCATCTGACCTCTGATCTTTCTGCTATCTCAGACTGGAGCAGAGAAAACCATGTGACTTTCATTGCTTCAAAAACTCAGTTTCTCCATTTCTAACATTCTTATTGGTTCCTTCTCTTGTGATCTTTCCTGAAAACACATATACCCTCTTTCTAAAACAGTTTCTAAGAGGTTAGGTGTGTTGTATCGGTTTCGCAGTTTCTTCACCCCACTCAGTTGCTATCTCTGTACAGGGGTTTTGTTCCCCCCTGTATGGGGTATACTTTTCATGTGTGGGGTGTCTCGACCCACACAGCCGTACTTGACCGAGTGGAATCTAAGACTTTTCGGCTCACAAATTCTGCGCCTCTTACTGATAGCCTTCAGTCCCCCTCCCTTCGCCACAATGTTGCACCACTCTCTCTTTAATATCGCTATTATATCAGACATTGCTCTTCTGAACACTCCATCTGCATGCCTCCGCCTTTAAGGAGAGCACGCAGTACCAGACTTTCAACACATTCTCATTCCTTTTCTGTCCAACTTTCTAAAGCAAGGGTTAATCGGTATTTTCAATCTTTCATCTACTCAACCGGTCAACTCTGGAATAATCTTCCTCAGTCTACCTTTCCCCCTGTCTGTGACCTCCACTCTTTCAAACGTAGAGTGTCCAGGCATCTCAAAAACCCTGGACCTTGATTTTGGGTATCTCCTTCCTCATGGGATTTGCTTTCTTGCGGACATTCGCCCCTGGCCCTTCATTCATGTATAAAAAAAGTATGCTGGAATGGAGGACGTTTGTTAGAGGTATGTAAGTTCAGGACTATTTCCATTATTTTGACAAAGCCTGGAAGCACCACCACGCATGGCTTATGAAGGAAATTTTGGTGACTCGAAGAACATATTTTGCACGATTCCGGGGCAAATATGAGCCAGGAGATGGATGGCGACAACAATTTCTGAAAAACTCATCTCTGTTGCTGCTAGCATTAGAACAATAAAGTTAAACCAAGGTTTTTTTCTCATTAGTAGAGTAGGAATAGAATATGGAATGTATAAAATTAACAATATCTTGTTAAAATGTCTTTCGCTTTTAATCAATGCTTGTTAACCATGTGCTAATCTCTTTATTTTTCTGTTCCGTTGTACATATGTATATAGTTTTCGTCACTCGCTTTCTCCATTCCCCAACGAGGTGTAGTGCTGAGTACACGGAAGGACTTGGAAACATTTCTTCTTTTTCCTTGTGGTTTGCATCATTCATTCATTTCATGTGTTTAAGAGTGAAATTCACCATAAAGAAATGTAAGTTAGGTTAGGTTCAGTTAAGTTACGTTAAGAATTAGGCATTTCCTTAAGATAATATTGGTATGTCTACGATATTCGATCCCTGTACTTTTGTTCCTTCCACAATGATCTCACGAAGATGAAATTCCAATATATTACTTCCATGCTGGCTGCAACATCTTCCCAGTTTATACCTTTGGTGTGAAAATTAAAAATTTCAAATTTGCTTCTTTCTGTTGTTCGTGTTCTTTCCTTTCTTCTTGCTTTTATATTGGATGTTATTTCAATAATGTTTTGATCCGATATTATAGTTGGGGATATCTCTACATTATCTATTAGGTTGCTGTTGTTTGTGATCACCAAATCTATGCAGTTGTTTTTTCTTGTGTTTTCTGTTATTTCTTGTGTTAACATAAATTCATCAGCCAGAGCTATTAGCATTATACATATATCAATCTGGAGAAGTTACGCTAATGTTACACATCGAATTCAGTGTTACAAAAACGTTTCGTTCAAATGCCTAACTGACATACAGCTTGTATGTAAAATTAAGCAGTGATAGGATTTCACTCAAGAATTGAATACTATAAAAGTGGGATTTGTAACAGAAGACCTACTCTCTCCTTCACCAGCTCAATGCTCCTCTAAAGAAACTTAACTCCTTTCATTTGAGAATAAAATTATTACAGTAAGAATTCATTTCTACGTCCTGTCCTTTAAAGACAACATTAATAAATAGGACTGAAAACCTTAAGGACCACAGAGTGAAGAGCTTTCAGATAACAGAGCTCGAAAGAGGAAGAACTATCAAACCTCAAATAAGTAATTGGTTTTAATACATAACAAAAAGCAAGTTTAAAGTTAACTAAACATTATGTAAGCTTACGTTTTACACTGACTTAATATCAGTTTTGAAGAAAACTTACGCCTATGTTTAACTATGAAAAAAAAAGTGCGTAAAACCTTGAAATCGTAGTATCAAAATTATTATGAGTTTTTTGTAAGTTTAATCCTTAAACTTTACTCGGGGTCCTATTGTGCCCCAGTACCCCAGGAATTCCTAGCGTAACTTTTATAATGGGATATCTCGCGCTTATTCTTTCTCCTAGAAATTAACAGGTGGTAAGATATTAATAAATTCATTCATTTGAATTATCTGTCCTAAGATTGCGCATTATATCGATAGGCTAAAAGTTAGCAAGGCTCCAGGCCCTGACGCTTTTTATCCCAGACACTTGAAAGATTTGAAAGACGTTATCGTAGGCCCCTTAACGAAGATTTTTAATCAGTCACTCGAAACGGGGATTATTCCTGAAGACTTCAAATTAGCCAACGTCACGCCTATTTTAAAAAAAAGCGACCGCACGGTAGCTAGCAACTATAGGCCCATTAGCTTAACGTCAATTGTCGGTAAACTTTTGGAATTCGTAGTTAGGGATCGTATCATCGATCACTTAGAAAGTAGAGATTTGATTAATAGTAGTCAGCATGGGTTTCGATGCCATAGATCTTGTTTAACTAATTTGTTACAATTTTATAACGAAATAGTGCGCGAATACGATAGGCATAGAGCGGCTGACGTTATTTATTTAGATTTTAAAAAAGGCGTTCGATACAGTTCCGCATAGAAGATTAATTGCGAAGGTTAAAGCGCACGGTATACGCGGTCAGGTAGCTAACTGGTTAGAGGAATGGCTTCATGCTAGGAGACAGAGGGTCGTTGTTAATGGTAGTGAATGTGGGTGGTTGGATGTAGGTAGTGGTGTCCCACAGGGTTCAGTGTTAGGCCCATTGCTATTCGTAATTTACATTAACGACATAGATGTAGGATCGACTAGTAACGTGTCAAAATTCGCGGACGATACTAAAATAGGCGGTAAGGTTGTTAACGAGGACGATAGAAATAGGCTCCAAGACGATGTAAATAGGATTATGGAGTGGACGGATAAGTGGCAGATGCAATTTAACGTAGACAAATGTAAAGTTTTGCATATAGGTTCTCGTAACAATAATTACACGTACACTATGGATGATAGAGAGTTAGCGAACGTTGACGAGGAAGTAGATTTAGGCGTACGCGTATCTAAGGATTTAAAAGTTAGGAACCAGTGTCTGGAGTCTTGCGCAAAAGCTAATAGGATGTTAGGCTTCATAGCGCGTAATTTCGAATTTAAATCAAAGGATATTATATTGCCCCTTTACAAGTCTTTAGTCAGGCCTCATTTAGAATATGCCGTTCAGTTTTGGTGCCCGTATTTGCGTGAAGATATTGATAGATTAGAAAGGGTTCAGCGTCGTGCCACGAAACTAATTCCGTCATTGCGCAACAAGCCTTATGAAGATAGGATTAAAGAGTTAGACTTGCATTCACTCGAAACTAGGAGATTAAGGGGGGAGCTTATTGAAGTTTTCAAAATTGTTAATAACATCGATAACGTAAATTTTGACAAGCTGTTCACTTTCGATAATAGCAATACTCGTAATAACGGATTTAAGTTGCGTGGCAGACGTTTCATTACTAATATCGCTAAAAACTTTAATTGATAAATGGAATAATCTTCCCGCGCCCGTCGTGAACTCTACCAGCGTTAATGTGTTTAAAAACCGTCTTGACAAACATTTTAAAAATATTAAAGTTGTTTAAAATTAAAAAAAATTAGCAACAGGAGCTCTGGGGGAGGTGGTCGAGGATGAGTCTGTTGACGATTAATGCCAGCTTGTGACATGCCAGCGTGTGATGCCAGCAATAAAATTATTTAAAAAAAATAAAAAATAAAAAATAAAAAAATAAAAAAATTAGACTAACAAGAACGTAGATGTAGCTCGTAGCGTAAACTAACCCACGTTTTGTTTAACTTTACCTACTTTTTTTTCCTTCTTATCTTCTCTTTACTTGCATGTCTGTAACTCTCTTTACTTGCATGTCTGTAGTTTGCATGGTATGACTGTGAGTGAAGACTGTGTTTGCATGGTTTGTAGGAATTCTTATTTTACTTCTTTTCATTTTTCACCCCTTTCCTATTCTCTTCGAGTATTTTTCCGACTTGTCGGCAGTGGCCGGCAGATGATGATGGTGAGTCTTTTTTCTCTTTTTCTGAATGAGTGTTAACCCATGAATGATAGGTGTTGCTACTTACTTAACCCCTTATTCGCTTCTCTTAACCCCCTACTCTTTCCTTTCTCTCGGGCTAACCTTACAATGGATCTTAGGGTCTTTGTTAGCCTTAGCTTCTGTAGATCTGTAGATCTCTACCCCTGCGTGCTCAGTTGAGCGCTGCAAGCCGTGGATCTCAGACGTGTATTTGAAGAAATCTCACGTAGACGAAAAATAGTGATGGCTACCTTTAATATTGCGTACTCGAGTTTTATGAAGTGCTATTCGGTAAAATGTGAAGATGTGGTGAACACTGAAAGACCCCTACTCTACCATCCTTTGATGCTTTTAAGGCTACATTGAACCGTGCGAAGGAACAAGAGGTCCAAATACTCTACGGCTATTCTGGCGAGAGCATTGCAGGATTTCGTGGTACAAGTAATGTATTGAACTATGTTGTAGGACTAAACTTTATAAAAGCTTACATATACCGTGAAGTAGAAGAAACAACACGTGCAGAAGAGAAGCAACGGATATGGTTAGTAAGTCTTGTTGATGAGTGTTGCAACAAGCGATATTATGTGATGTTGCATCATACCGAGTACTCATACCCTGCGACTGAGAATGTAAATCTTGTCATCATGGAGAATCTTAAGTATTTTTACCACTACATTAATATATATCATGACGAGGTTTGTAGTGAGGTTGTGGCAAAAGGTCTGCGTGAATATTTAATAGAATTTAGAAACGAGTATCGTTTGCTAGGCAAAATGCAAAATATGGGGACATGTTTCTCTCAAATAGTGTGCCGGAGTGTGAATAAAATGTGTTTAGTTCGTGAAAATGGACGAAAATGTCTGGTTGGTTGGTAGATAAATGGGCATCCTATTGTTTTCGCTGGAAATTCGGAGGCTGCGCGGTCAACTCATCAAGGTTTTCAAGTTCTTTCACGGGTTCAACGATGTCGATTTTAGAAGCATATTTAGTTTAAATGATAACTCGCAACAATGGTATAATTTGTACAATGCATACCATCACTCTGTTAATATAATTTATTTGTATACATTTATTTATGACAAAATTATTTATATATAAGAACAGAAATAGTTTAGAAGGGTCACAGAAATATCGTATTGCGTACGATAGTTACGTTTAGTTAAAAATTACTAGCATATCTTCAGCCACAAATCTGTCTCTTTTGCATAAAATGTATTCGTGTAACTGCTGCACATACATATATACATACATATATAAGTACGTACGTACATAAAAAAAAATAATTTGCACAACTAGTCCAAATGGTTAATCCAAAAGTTAATTCACTAACCGTGGTTGGGTTACAAACTTCATTCCAGTTGTGTCGTAATCAAAGTAACCATTGGTTTGGTTGTCATATAATTCATATTTGGTTGTTGTAACCGGATGTATGCGACGTTGCGTCGTCAGTGCATTCTGTCGATTGATTGATGCGGTCTGTTTAACTCCCTTCGCAATATCTAAGGTCATAGGAAAGGCAGAATGTGTAGTGTTCCCAAATTAAAGGCCCGACAAGGGACCTCCTCAACTCTGAAGGAAAATAGCTTGGTTGTCAGAGGGCCAAGACTTTTCAACCAGCTTCCAAAGGACCTCAGAAACCTAACGGGGGTCAAAGTTGAAGTCTTCAAGAGAAGACTGGATGCCTGGCTCAGGACGGTACCAGATGAGCCGGGCGTGCCTTGCTATGTACGGTGGAGTGCGCAAGAAAGCAACTCGCTCCTCCACCAAGCCAGACCTAGAGGCAGGGCCACCAGCTTGACCTCCGTGTGAAGAGAGACCAACGCACGACACAACATAAGGTTCATAACGTAAGGTAAGGTGTCTATATATATATATATATATATTATATATTATATATATACACACACAGAGGAATGACAAAAATAAATAGACCCTTTAGGTGAAGTTAGTTAAAATAATTATTGTTTTTCTTTTATATATATATATATATATATATATATATATAATATATATATATATATATATATAATATATCCTATGATGTATATATAATATATATATATTATATATATATATACACCTTACCTTACGTTATGAACCTTATGTTGTGTCGTGCGTTGGTCTCTCTTCACACGGAGGTCAGCTGGTGGCCCTGCCTCTAGGTCTGGCTTGGTGGAGGAGCGAGTTGCTTTCTTGCGCACTCCACCGTACATAGCAAGGCACGCCCGGCTCATCTGGTACCGTCCTGAGCCAGGCATCCAGTCTTCTCTTGAAGACTTCAACTTTGACCCCCGTTAGGTTTCTGAGGTCCTTTGAAGCTGGTTGAAAAGTCTTGGCCCTCTGACAACCAAGCTATTTTCCTTCAGAGTTGAGGAGGTCCCTTGTCGGGCCTTTAATTTGGGAACACTACACATTCTGCCTTTCCTATGACCTTAGATATTGCGAAGGGAGTTAAACAGACCGCATCAATCAATCGACAGAATGCACTGACGACGCAACGTCGCATACATCCGGTTACAACAACCAAATATGAATTATATGACAACCAACCATGGTTCTTTGATTACGACACAACTGGAATGAAGTTTGTAACCCAACCACGGTTAGTGAATTAACTTTTGGATTAACCATTTGGACTAGTTGTGCAAATTATTTTTTTTTATGTACGTACGTACTTATATATGTATGTATATATGTATGTGCAGCAGTTACACGAATACATTTTATGCAAAAGAGACAGATTTGTGGCTGAAGATATGCTAGTAATTTTTACTAAACGTAACTATCGTACGCAATACGATATTTCTGTGACCCTTCTAACTATTTTCTGTTCTTATATATAAATAATTTTGTCATAATAAATGTATACAAATAAATTATATTAACAGAGTGATGGTATGCATTGTAACAAATTATACCATTGTTGCGAGTTATCATTTAAACTAAATATGCTTCTAAAATCGACATCGTTGAACCCGTGAAAGAACTTGAAAACCTTGATGAGTTGACCGCGCAGCCTCCGAATTTCCAGCGAAAACAATAGGATGCCCATTTATCTACCAACCAACCAGACATTTTCGTCCATTTTCACGAACTAAACACATTTTATTCACACTCCGGCACACTATTTGAGAGAAACATGTCCCCATATTTTTGCATTTTGCCTAGCAAACGATACTCGTTTCTAAATTCTATTAATATTCACGCAGACCTTTTGCCACAACCTCACTACAAACCTCGTCATGATATATATTAATGTAGTGGTAAAAATACTTAAGATTCTCCATGATGACAAGATTTACATTCTCAGTCGCAGGGTATGAGTACTCGGTATGATGCAACATCACATAATATCGCTTGTTGCAACACTCATCAACAAGACTTACTAACCATATCCGTTGCTTCTCTTCTGCACGTGTTTGTTTCTTCTACTTCACGGTATATGTAAGCTTTATATAAAGTTTAGTCCTACAACATAGTTCAATACATTACTTGTACCACGAAATCCTGCAATGCTCTCGCCAGAATAGCCGTAGAGTATTTGGACCTCTTGTTCCTTCGCACGGTTCAATGTAGCCTTAAAAGCATCAAGGATGGTAGAGTAGGGGTCTTTCAGTGTTCACCACATCTTCACATTTACCGAATAGCACTTCATAAAACTCGAGTACGCAATATTAAAGGTAGCCATCACTATTTTTCGTCTACGTGAGATTTCTTCAAATACACGTCTGAGATCCACGGCTTGCAGCGCTCAACTGAGCACGCAGGGGTAGAGATCTACAGATCTACAGAAGCTAAGGCTAACAAAGACCCTAAATCCATCTAAGGTTAGCCCGAGAGAAAGGAAAGAGTAGGGGGTTAAGAGAAGCGAATAAGGGGTTAAGTAAGTAGCAACACCTATCATTCATGGGTTAACACTCATTCAGAAAAAGAGAAAAAAGACTCACCATCATCATCTGCCGGCCACTGCCGACAAGTCGGAAAATACTCGAAGAGAATAGGAAAGGGGTGAAAAATGAAAAGAAGTAAAATAAGAATTCCTACAAACCATGCAAACACAGTCTTCACTCACAGTCATACCATGCAAACTACAGACATGCAAGTAAAGAGAGTTACAGACATGCAAGTAAGAGAGATAAGAAGGAAAAAAAAGTAGGTAAAGTTAAACAAAACGTGGGTTAGTTCACGCTACGAGCTACATCTACGTTCTTGTTAGTCTAATTTTTTTATTTTTTATTTTTTATTTTTTATTTTTTTTAAATAATTTTATTGCTGGCATCACACGCTGGCATGTCACAAGCTGGCATTAATCGTCAACAGACTCATCCTCGACCACCACCCCAAGAGCTCCTGTTGCTAATTTTTTTTAATTTTAAACAACTTTAATATTTTTAAAATGTTTGTCAAGACGGTTTTTAAACACATTAACGCTGGTAGAGTTCACGACGGGCGCGGGAAGATTATTCCATTTATCAATTAAAGTTTTTAGCGATATTAGTAATGAAACGTCTGCCACGCAACTTAAATCCGTTATTACGAGTATTGCTATTATCGAAAGTGAACAGTTGTCAAAATTTACGTTATCGATGTTATTAACAATTTTGAAAACTTCAATAAGCTCCCCCCTTAATCTCCTAGTTTCGAGTGAATGCAAGTCTAACTCTTTAATCCTATCTTCATAAGGCTTGTTGCGCAATGACGGAATTAGTTTCGTGGCACGACGCTGAACCCTTTCTAATCTATCAATATCTTCACGCAAATACGGGCACCAAAACTGAACGCATATTCTAAATGAGGCCTGACTAAGACTTGTAAAGGGGCAATATAATATCCTTTGATTTAAATTCGAAATTACGCGCTATGAAGCCTAACATCCTATTAGCTTTTGCGCAAGACTCCAGACACTGGTTCCTAACTTTTAAATCCTTAGATACGCGTACGCCTAAATCTACTTCCTCGTCAACGTTCGCTAACTCTCTATCATCCATCGTGTACGTGTAATTATTGTTACGAGAACCTATATGCAAAACTTTACATTTGTCTACGTTAAATTGCATCTGCCACTTATCCATCCACTCCATAATCCTATTTACATCGTCTTGGAGCCTATTTCTATCGTCCTCGTTAACAACCTTACCGCCTATTTTAGTATCGTCCGCGAATTTTGACACGTTACTAGTCAGTCCTACATCTATGTCGTTAATGTAAATTACGAATAGCAATGGGCCTAACAATGAACCCTGTGGGACATCACTACCTACATCCAACCACCCATTCACTACCATTAACAACGACCCTCTGCCTCCTAGCACGAAGCCATTCCTCTAACCAGTTAGCTACCTGACCGCGTATACCGTGCGCTTTAACCTTCGCAATTAATCTTCTATGCGGAACTGTATCGAACGCCTTTTTTAAAATCTAAATAAATAACGTCAGCCGCTCTATGCCTATTGTATTCGCGCACTATTTCGTTATAAAATTGTAACAAATTAGTTAAACAAGATCTATGGCGTCGAAACCCATGCTGACTACTATTAATCAAATCTCTACTTTCTAAGTGATCGATGATACGATCCCTAACTACGGATTCCAAAAGTTTACCGACAATTGACGTTAAGCTAATGGGCCTATAGTTGGTAGCTACCGTGCGGTCGCTTTTTTTTTAAAATAGGCGTGACGTTGGCTAATTTGAAGTCTTCAGGAATAATCCCCGTTTCGAGTGACTGATTAAAAATCTTCGTTAAGGGGCCTACGATAACGTCTTTCAAATCTTTCAAGTGTCTGGGATAAAAAGCGTCAGGGCCTGAAGCCTTGCTAACTTTTAGCCTATCGATATAATGCACAATCTTAGGACAGATAATTCAAATGAATGAATTTATTAATATCTTACCACCTGTTAATTTCTAGAGAAAGAATAAGCGCGAGATATCCCATTATAAAAGTTACGCTAGGAATTCCTGGGGTACTGGGGCACAATAGTACCCCGAGTAAACTTTAAGGATTAAACTTACAAAAAACTCATAATAATTTTGATACTACGATTTTCAAGGTTTTACGCACTTCTTTTTTCATAGTTAAACATAGACGTAAGTTTTCTTCAAAACTGATATTAAGTCAGTGTAAAACGTAAGCTTACATAATGTTTAGTTAACTTTAAACTTGCTTTTTGTTATGTATTAAAACCAATTACTTATTTGATGTTTGATAGTTCTTCCTCTTTCGAGCTCTGTTATCTGAAAGCTCTTCACTCTGTGGTCCTTAAGGTTTTCAGTCCTATTTATTAATGTTGTCTTTAAAGGATAGGACGTAGAAATGAATTCTTACTGTAATAATTTTATTCTCAAATGAAAGGAGTTAAGTTTCTTTAGAGGAGCATTGAACTGGTGAAGGAGAGAGTAGGTCTTTTGTTACAAATCCCACTTTTATAGTATTTAATTCTTGAGTGAAATCCTATCACTGCTTAATTTTACATACAAGCTGTATGTCAGTTAGGCATTTGAACGAAACGTTTTTGTAACACTGAATTCGATGTGTAACATTAGCGTAACTTCTCCAGATTGATATATATATAATGCTAATAGCTCTGGCTGATGAATTTATGTTAACACAAGAAATAACAGAAAACACAAGAAAAAACAACTGCATAGATTTGATCACAAACAACAGCAACCTAATAGATAATGTAGAGATATCCCCAACTATAATATCGGATCAAAACATTATTGAAATAACATCCAATATAAAAGCAAGAAGAAAGGAAAGAACACGAACAACAGAAAGAAGCAAATTTGAAATTTTTAATTTTCACACCAAAGGTATAAACTGGGAAGATGTTGCAGCCAGCATGGAAGTAATATATTGGAATTTCATCTTCGTGAGATCATTGTGGAAGGAACAAAAGTACAGGGATCGAATATCGTAGACATACCAATATTATCTTAAGGAAATGCCTAATTCTTAACGTAACTTAACTGAACCTAACCTAACTTACATTTCTTTAGGGTGAATTTCACACTTAAACACATGAAATGAATGAATGATGCAAACCACAAGGAAAAAGAAGAAATGTTTCCAAGTCCTTTCGTGTACTCAGCAGTACACCTCGTTGGGGAATGGAGAAAGCGAGTGACGAAAATATATACATATGTACAACGGAACAGAAAAATAAAGAGATTAGCACATGGTTAACAAGCATTGATTAATAGCGAAAGACATTTTAACAAGATATTGTTAATTTTATACATTCCATATTCTATTCCTACTACTACTAATGGGAAAAAAACCTTGGTTTAACTTTATTGTTCTAATGCTAGCAGCAACAGAGATGAGTTTTTCAGAAATTGTTGTCGCCATCCATCTCCTGGCTCATATTTGTTCCCCGGAATCGTGCAAAATATGTTCTTCGAGTCACCAAAATTTCCTTCATAAGCCATGCGTGGTGGTGCTTCCAGGCTTTGTCAAAATAATGGAGATAGTCCTGAACTTACATACCTCTAACAAACGTCCTCCATTACAGCATACTTTTTTTATACAGGAATGAAGGGCCAGGGGCGAATGTCCGCAAGGAAGCCCCTCCCATTGAGGAAGAAGATACCCAAAATCAAGGTCCAGGGGTTTTTGAGATGCCTGGACACTCTACGTTTGAAAGAGTGGAGGTCACAGACAGGGGGAAAGGTAGACTGACGAAGATTATTCCAGAGTTGACCGGTTGAGTAGATGAAAGATTGAAAATACCGATTAACCCTTGCTTTAGAAAGTTGGACAGAAAAGGAATGAGAATGTGTTGAAAGTCTGGTACTGCGTTCTCTCCTTAAAGGCGGAGGCATGCAGATGGAGTGTTCAGAAGAGCAATGTCTGATATAATAGCGAAATTAAAGAGAGAGTAGTGCAACATTGTGGCGAAGGGAGGGGGACTGAAGGCTATCAGTAAGAGGCGCAGAATTTGTGAGACGAAAAGTCTTAGATTCCACTCGGTCAAGTACGGCTGTGTGGGTCGAGACACCCCACACATGAAAAGCATACCCCATACAGGGGGGAACAAAACCCCTGTACAGAGATAGCAACTGAGTGGGGTGAAGAAACTGCGGAACCGATACAACACACCTAACCTCTTAGAAACTGTTTTAGAAAGAGGGTATATGTGTTCTTTCCAGGAAAGATCACAAGAGAAGGAACCAGTAAGAATGTTAGAAATGGAGAAACTGAGTTTTTGAAGCAATGAAAGTCACATGGTTTTCTCTGCTCCAGTCTGAGATAGCAGAAAGATCAGAGGTCAGATGCACCATTGCCATCCTACGGGAAGCACGGAGCGACTGTTGGGTGGGACGCTTTATGAAACGGGTGGAGAAGTGAAGAGTGGAATCATCGTCATAAGAGTGGATAGGTCAGAAAGTGCGACTTAAATCATTGATCAATAAAAGTTAAAGAGTGGGTGACAGTACAGAATCTGAGGAACATCACTGTTAATAGCTTTCGGAGAAAATCAGTGGCCATCTACATCCGCATCTATAGATCGTCCAGAAAGGAAAATAGAGAGGAAGGCACAGATAGAAGGATTGAAACCAAAGGATAGCAGTTTCGAAATAAAAGATTTGTGCCAGACTCTATCAAAAGCTTTTGATATGTATGTCGCAATAACAAAGGTTTCACCGAAATCCCAAAAAGGGGATGACCAAGAGTTAGAGAGATATGCAAAAAGATCGCCAGCAGAGTTTCCCTTGTAGAACCCATAATGACGATCTGAAAGAAGACTGTAAGAAGAGAAGTGATTAAGAATTTTCCTATTAAGGATGGAATCAAAAACATTACAAAGGCAAGAAATCAATGCAAATGGAAGATAGTTGGAGGGTTGATAGTGATCACCCTTCTTTGGGACATGCTGAATGAAAGCGAACTTCCAGCAAGAAGGAAAAGTACCAGATGAAAGACAAAGACGAAAGACTTTGCCACGGCTAAGGTGTCTTTAGGCATGAACACAGTAAAGCACAATGAGGCGATTGTAGTTGCTTCAGATATAATTATGTCGGAGGAATAACACTGGAATCGTTCAGGGTTGAGTTGGAAGCGAAAGTTCGAGCGAATAGTTCAGCTTTGTGAAGAGAAGAGATGGCAATTGAGCCAGATTGGAAAAGGGGAGGACAGGAAAAGCATGTAAAGTTGATGGAGAGGTTCTTAACTAGATGCCAGAAAGAGCGAGAAGACTTAGAATTGTATAGATTTTCACAATTTTATTGCATGAAGGAAATTTTGGCGACTCGAAGAACAGATTTTGCACGATTCCGGGCACAAATATGAGCCAGGAGATGGATGGCGACGGCAATTTCTGAAAAACTCATCTCTGTTGTTGCTAGCATTAGAACAAGTAAAGTTAAACCAAGGTTTTTTTCCCATTAGTAGTAGTAGGAATAGATAGATAGCTAGATAGATAGAATAACCTTTATTAATAATAATAAAATAAATAATAATTTTTTTCAATTTACAATGACATGAATAATTGTGAAGCTCGACTATTTATTTTATTTATTTAATTTGGCCGTTAAGCTTTAGGCTTTACTGGGCTCTTATTAAAAATAAGCAGCTAGTTGTTATAAATTTATAATAATAAATAAATAAGTAAGTAAATAAGTATTATTAATAGTTAAAATATGTATTACAATATTAAACAATATTAATGGACAATATTAAACAATATTAGTGGACATTAATCCTAGATTTTTGTTAGTATGCCATTATTAATCGGGATTTCAACTTGGTTTTAAACAAATTTACATTCACAATATTTTTTATATCGGCATGCAAGTCATTCCATAGTTTCAATCCAATGAAAATAGGTAGTTTTTGAGATGAAGACAATCTAAATTGAGGTATAACTAGCTTTGATCTATTTCTGGTCTGATACGAGTGGATTTCTTGATGAGTTACAAAATATCTATTTACCCATTGCAAATTAATGATTTTGTTCTTACACTTGTAAATAAAAATAAAATGTGCCAGTTTGGTTATATCATTGAGCTTTAGTAGGTTTAGCTCTTTAAATAATGCACTAGAGCAGAGGTCGGGGAACAGGGGTAAATTACCCCAAATGGGGTCAATTTAAAAATTTTGGGGGGTAATGCGTGCGATATGAGAGACACTTCCCTCAGAGCCTCAGTCGTATGTAATGGTATCATGAAACGAAGAGGTGCTTTTAGTGCTTGACACTTTGTGCTATTTTTTTTCGTATATTTTTATTTTATTTTGTTACATAAATGTGGCGTTATTCTAATTTTAGAATATTATGAATTTACGTCCTGATTTTGATATTGTATCAAAAATGAAGCAGCATCATTTTTCCAAAACCTGAAGTGGAATGTTTTGAATGAAATTCTTCAGTTCTTCAATCCTTTTTACTAATTTTGTTTGTGTGCTATTCTTATGTCAGCATGTGTGGCTTTTTTTTATTTCTCCATAATAATGATCCAATAAACATTTTTTGAATTTGAATTTGTTGTATACCATATGCAACAATTTTAAGAGCAATTGGCTTTTTTTTGTTTACTTTGAAGTCTGGGGGTAATTTCATTTACTCAATAGATTTTTGGGTAATACCCGAAAAAGTTCCCCGACCCTTACACTAGAGTGATCAAGGAAATCAGCATCAGATAATACCTTATTGCCGTTTTTGATAACAAAGATACCATTTAATAGACACAGGGAAAAGGATTGCCAAAGTAATAGACACAGTATACATTCTAAGTGTTAGAATAAATGAAAGTGTTTCATGAATTACAGGTAAATTAAATATTATTCTCAGAGAATATGTTATTGGAATAATGTACAATGTAAAGAGTAATGTGTATTTCTTTTATTATTAATATTAAGATGAATGATTTCTTTTTCTAAGCCATGGATTAATTGTCTACTGTATTTCTTTTATTGTAATATTGGGAATCGTTTAAATAATTAGTTCTCTTGCTGAACACTTTAAATAGAAAGTCGCGCTTGCCTTTAATAAATAAATAAATAAGTGACACTCGTCTAAATAATTAAAGTAAATGGCGTCAACATGGCAACTCAACCTAATAAGGTATACCTGAGAATAATTAAAAAACACTAGTTGGCAACTCATGTAATAAAATTAAAATAAATGGTGGTATCCGGCAACTCACCCTAATAAGTATACCTGACAATTAAGAACACTATTTGGCAACTCATCTAAATAAATGCTCTCTGTAACCCCTCCATATAT
>JAJOZX010019457.1:0-39430 GCA_023014485.1 Bathynomus jamesi | reverse complement strand
ATGTTTTATTCCCCCAAACTATCCCAACGTATGATGTTCCTAAGAATTGTAAATATCTTGTTTTACCTGATCTCTACCAATTTAACACTTTTGTGAAAAAGCAATTGTTGAGTGTGGTGAGGAAATTTTATTTTCACACTGATTTTAAGGTTGCTTTTGTGAATAATAATACCCTTGAATGTTTTTTCCGTTGTAAGGACAAAATCCCCCCTGCGATGAACTGTTCTGTCGTTTATTTGTTTACCTGCCCTGGGTGTTCCCAGGGGAACTACGTTGGCAGCACAGTTCGTTCTTTGCAGGCAAGATTTTGCTCCCATATGGGTATTAGCCATAGGACAGGAAAAGTTTTATCTAAAAAGGAACAGTCTGCCATTAGAAATCATTCTGTTAAGTGTAAAGTTGATATTTCCGTTAATAACTTTAAAATTCTTAAATCATTAAAATGTCCGTCCTCCTCCGTATTTATGAATCTTTGTGCATTAAATTTCTGAACCCAGCTTAAATATTGATTCTAGCTGTTACCCCCTTTATATTAATTAGAATGCCTACCAACTAAATTGTTCTGTTTTTCCCCTTGACCCTGTCTCCTTTTCGCCTCAGTTGTTTGAGGATGTCAAGTGAGCATGGTATGTTTCGTGCACTTTTGCGTCTTTTCATTTAACTTTTTATTAGTGAAGTTTTTAACTAATTTGTTTGAATGTTTTTAGTTTTAAAGTTTTACTTTTATCATGTGTTATTTGTCATGTATATAATTTTTAATTTTTGTTTTTGGCTTATGCTTGTTTTACGCTTTTTAATTTTTATTCTTTAAGTGGTTTTATTTTGTGCTATGAATTAGTTTGTTTTTGACATTCGTATTTTTTTTTTTTTGTCATGCATTAATTTTAGCTTTTTATTTATTAGGCCTTGAAAATGGGTAGAGTTGCCCGAAACGTCGGCTGCAGCCAAATATAATGACTTTCTTGCTCTACGTCTTCGTTTTTATCCTAAATGTAAAATTACGTCTCCTTAGGAGGGATCCTATTTCATATGTATCTACGCGTTATGGACTAGAGGGATTGAGACTCCACCGTAAACTTGAAAAGTCTGTCAGAAAATTCAAGAAGATTGAATTGGACCTTGAATTTTTAGAAATCTGCCGGAATAGTGGCGTCTTTCCTAATTTTATTTATTACAAACTGTATCGTAATTCACTCTATTCTTCAGAGTTTTATAGGTCATCATTGGTATATTATCTTAACAATGAAATTAATTACAAATTTAAGCTTAAGCATGATATTTCGAACAAGATTTGTGCTCTTAAAAGCCAGTTGAAGGCCTTGGTCTCTTTTTGTGATTATGCGTGCATAGTGTCTAATATTCATGTTTCCTCCCTTTCATATGTACGTTCTATTTCCCGGATTCATGACCGCAAGCTTTTTAGGTTAAACCTATCTCGCCCTTATTTTCTAGATCCTGGTCAGGTCATTAGGAATTTATCTGACTATACCCTGTCAAAGCGTGAAGGTTTTCTCTTGTCTCTTGGCCTTAAGTTCAAGTTTCCCAACTTGCGTTTTAAACCTGCTGACTTTTATTTTTATTTTGAGAGGATAGCCCATGATCTGAAGGTTCTTCCAACTGTTGATGCTAATGATTTTGGTAAGGTTAGACAACATATTTCCCAATTGTCCCATGAATTGTTTTTTAAAATTAAAGCTTTTAAGTTTTCTACAATTTTTCTGCATAGGGAGGACCGTGAAATTTTAAAAAGCTTGGGTTTAAATGAATCTATTGTTATTACTAAACCAGATAAGGGTAGCGGTGTTGTGGTTATGTAAAACTGATTATATTAAAAAAATGCTTGATATTCTTTCTGATTCATTAAAATTTGTTAAGGTAGATGAACAGGTTTCTAAAATTATTCAGCGATTGGAAGACAAGGTTAACCGTGTTTTGCTTAAGCTTAAACATGATTGTGTTATTAACTCCTCCACTTATGATGAATTGTACGTTTCAGGCTCTTATTTGGGCCTTATGTATGGTCTGCCTAAGGTTCATAAAGTCGGTGTTCCATTGCGCCCAATTTTAGCGTCTTATCCTTTGGCTAATTACAAACTTGCCAAATTTCTTGTCCCACTGTTATCATCATTTACTGTGAACTTGTACAGTGTTAAGGATAGTTTTTCTTTTGTGTCGGAAATTAAGAAGTTTAATATGAATTCTTTGTTTATGACAAGTTTTGATGTATCTTCCCTCTTTACAAATGTCCCCTTGGATGAGACCATTACAATTATTTTAAATAAAGCTTTTCCACAGCCGGACTCACTTTTTCACGGCTTTGGCAGAGCACAGTTTGAGCAGCTTCTGAATTTGGCTGTCAAGGATAACTTTTTTAGTTTTCAAGGGGTAGTTTACCGTCAGTTGGATGGAGTGGGGATGGGGAGCCCCTTGGGTCCCGTTTTTGCGAATATTTTCATGTCTCATCTTGAGGAAAGGGCCTTCTGTGAGTGCCCCCCTCACCTTAAGCCGAATTTGTACAGACGTTATGTTGATGACACGTTTGCTTTATTCCAAACGGATAATCAATCAGTTCAGTTTTTAAATTTTTTGAACACACTTCATAAGAACATTATATTTACGCAGGAAAAGGAAGTTCAAGGTTCTATTCCTTTCCTTGATGTTTTGGTTTCCAAATCAGGCTCAACTGTTTTAACCTCCACATACCGGAAGCCTACTTTTACGGGTTTAGGTTTTAATTTTTATAGTTTTTGCGATTTTAATTACAAACTAAGTTCGATTCGCACTTTAGTGCATAGAGCTTATAATATTTGCTCAAACTTTGCTCTGCTTCATAATGAGTTTGAATTCCTTACTGATTTTTTCTTTAAAAATGGTTTTCCACGGGTTCTTGTACAAGGTATTATTGGTAAATTACTTAATAATGTTTATTCCCCCAAACTTATCCCAACGTATGATGTTCCTAAGAATTGTAAATATCTTGTTTTACCTGATCTCTACCAATTTAACACTTTTGTGAAAAAGCAATTGTTGAGTGTGGTGAGGAAATTTTATTTTCACACTGATTTTAAGGTTGCTTTTGTGAATAATAATACCCTTGAATGTTTTTTCCGTTGTAAGGACAAAATCCCCCCTGCGATGAACTGTTCTGTCGTTTATTTGTTTACCTGCCCTGGGTGTTCCCAGGGGAACTACGTTGGCAGCACAGTTCGTTCTTTGCAGGCAAGATTTTGCTCCCATATGGGTATTAGCCATAGGACAGGAAAAGTTTTATCTAAAAAGGAACAGTCTGCCATTAGAAATCATTCTGTTAAGTGTAAAGTTGATATTTCCGTTAATAACTTTAAAATTCTTAAATCATTAAAATGTCCGTCCTCTCTCCGTATTTATGAATCTTTGTGCATTAAATTTCTGAACTCCAGCTTAAATATTGATTCTAGCTGTTACCCCCTTTATATTAATTAGAATGCCTACCAACTAAATTTTTCTGTTTTTCCCCTTGACCCTGTCTCCTTTTCGCCTCAGTTGTTTGAGGATGTCAAGTGAGCATGGTATGTTTCGTGCACTTTTGCGTCTTTTCATTTAACTTTTTATTAGTGAAGTTTTTAACTAATTTGTTTGAATGTTTTTAGTTTTAAAGTTTTACTTTTATCATGTGTTATTTGTCATGTATATAATTTTTGTTTTTGGCTTATGCTTGTTTTACGCTTTTTAATTTTTATTCTTTAAGTGGTTTTATTTTGTGCTATGAATTAGTTTGTTTTTGACATTCGTATTTTTTTTTTTTGTCATGCATTAATTTTAGCTTTTTATTTATTAGGCCTTGAAAATGGGTAGAGTTGCCCGAAACGTCGGCTGCAGCCAAATATAATGACTTTCTTGCTCTACGTCTTCGTTTTTATCCTAAATGTATATATATATATATGGGAATGAACTCAGAATGGTCCCCTGAGGTTTTTTATGATACACACAGACCGTGCATGGAACAAGAAACTCTTCTGGGATAATTAAATCCACTACAGTCTGAATAAGTAATGGTAAATGACAAATACCATAGTTTTTCTTTTTCATGATGCTAGCCCGACGTGGGCAACGGGTCACTCGCAAAGAGGCCCCATAAATAGAGCTTCCCTCACCAGCTATCTGCAAAGCAGACAGGATCCAGCTTTGGGACATGGATCTAGGTTTTAAAGCAGCCTAGCCCTGCCACATTTAGAACCTCAATATAAGCAAAAGACTCGCTGCCTTCACGTCAGATTGAATACATCAAAGAAAAAGGGGTAACTATTATATTTTTAGTCAATAACCAAAACTTAAACCTCAAGTGGTAGAATTGAGTGTCCACTTTTCAAGGCAAATAACATGTCCATTTCAAGATGGGAATGAACTCAGAATGGTCCCCTGAGTTTTTTTTTATGATACACACGTCATTTACCATTACTTATTCGGACTATAGTGGATTTAATTATCCCAGAAGAGTTCCTTGTTCCATGCACGGTCTATGTGTATCATAAAAAACCTCAGGGGACCATTCTGAGTTCATTCCCATCTTGAAACGGACATGTTATGTGCCTTGAAAAGTGGACACTCAATTCTACCACGTGAGGTTTAAGTTTTGGTTTATGGCTAAAAATATAATAGTTACCCCTTTTTCTTTGATATATTCAATCTGACATGAAGGCAGCGAGTCTTTTGCTTATATTGAGGTTCTAAATGTAGCAGGGCTAGGCTGCTTTAAACCCTAGATCCATGTCCCAAAGCTGGATCCTGTCTGCTTTGCAGATAGCTGGTGAGGGAAGCTATATTTATGGAACCTCTTTGCGAGTGACCCGTTGCCCACGTCGGGCTAGCATCATGAAAAAGAAAAATTATGGTATTTGTCATTTACCATTACTTATTCGGACTATAGTGGATTTAATTATCCCAGAAGAGTTCCTTGTTCCATGCACGGTCTGTATGTATCATATATATATATTATATATATAGATATATATATATATATATATATATATATATATATATATATATATATATATAAGCACACCGGACAAAAAATTAGTCACCCCTAATAGCACCGATAGTAGGAAGTTCAAGGTCACACAGAGGGCGCTGATGTAGCATTGATAAGTGACAAGTAGCGGTGACGTAGCACACAGGATCAGATCTGTTTCGTGAGGTGGTGAAGAACAAAGTGTGTGTTGGATATAGTCTGCAAAATGGGTCGTGAGGCAGACGTTACTCAGTGGCAAAAAGGAGCCATCGTGTTTGGCAGAGCTCACGGACACAAAATGTCTGAAGTAGCCCAATTTGTTGGTGTGTCAACGCGTACTGTCCAGCGAGTTTACAAAGAGTGGTGTAGTTCGCAATCAACTGACAATCGACGGCGTAACTGTGGCCGGAAAACAATTCTCGACAATAGGGGCCGCCGCCATGTTTCTCGTCTAGTAACTGCAAATCGTTTTCAAACCAGAGAACAATTGCTCCAAGAAACCAATGAGGTTCTCCAGCGACCAATTTCCGAACGGACATTGCGACGAGAACTGCATGCGATGGACATCTGGAGCAGGGTACCACGGAAGAGGCCGCTGTTAACAGCAAGTCACAAATTGGCACGTTATAAATGGGCTCAGAGGCACAAAAACTGGACTGCGGCAGATTGGAAACGTGTAATTTGGTCCGATGAGTCCCGTTTTTGTTTGTTCTCCAATGATGGGAGGCGACGAGTACATCGCAGGTCCAATGAAGCCTTTAATCCTGAATGCGTCGAAGGTGTTGTTCAGGCTGGAAACAAAAAGTGAAGCGCAGGAATAGACACCCACGGACTCTGGCGGAACTTCGGGACCGGCTGATGAACGAGTGGCAGCAAATCGATGTTCAGTACATGCACAACCTCGTAGAGTCTCTGCCTCGCCGGATTCGTGCGGTTATGAAGGCCAGAGGCGCCGTCACACGTTATTAGGTACATTCTGAGAGGGCTGACTAATTTTTTGTCCGGTGTGCTTATATAATTATCGAAAAATCTTCCATTCTATTTCAATTTCCGGCATCAGAACAGGAGTGGAAAGAAATTGGCAAGCAATTCGAAGACATATGGCAATTTCCAAATTGCTTAGGCTGTATTGATGACAAACATGTCGGAATTACTCCACCACCAGGGTGGATCATCCTTTTCAAATTATAAAGAATTCAACAGTATGGTGCTGATGGTCATATGTGATTCTAACAGAGTTTATTTTATGCGATATTGGTACGAATGGCAGGGTCTCAGATGGAGGACTGATTGAAAATGCGACTTTTCGTTATAAGCTTATAAATGGAGAACTTCGCTTACTAGCGCCTAAAAACGCCAAAAACAGCGCGTTTGAACTTTCGTATGTTTTTATTGGAGACGAGGCATTTTCAGTGCGCAGTGATTTCTTAAAACCTTTCAGTCAGAAAGAATTTATTAAGCCTCGTGTACACGATATCACTAATGATGCATTTTTTGATGATACCATATAGACACAAGTAATGATGCATCACAGAGTGTGTACACGATAACTTGAAAGTGATACATTTTCAGTTCAGTTTTGTTAATATGACATCAAAAGAGGTTGTTGCAGCAGTAGCAAAAGTTGTTTGTGAAATAATAGTTAGACGTGAAAGAGATAAAAAACGTAAACGACAATGCTGGACAGTTCAGGTCACATATATATATATATATATATATATATATATATATATATATATATATATATATATATATATAATATGATGAATAAAACCACGAAGGAAAGAAAACACAGAGTGGTGCTCAAGAGCTTTCGCCTAATGACATCCTCAGAAACACTGAAGTAACAGGGCTGCCAAATAATTTCCAGCAAAAGTACCAAAATGACGAAGCAAAAAGTACCAAATATTCCAAAAAAGTACCAAATTAAAAAAGAAGAAAAACAAAAAACTTTAGTGCAAAAATATAAAATGAAATGGAACTTACCTTTTTAATTAAAAACTTGCACCTTCTTAAATGTTTTTCTGTTTTATTATGCCTTTGAAGCTGTGTTACACCTCCTGATAGTTCACAGTCACATACTCTACAAAATGCTTTATATTCATTTCTTTTACTTCTGGTAAGCCAAGAAGTGAATCTTTGATCATGTAGCAACTTTGTAGGTAATTTACGTGTATAAAGCTTTTTAGATGAAAATAACTTCTTAGGTGTCTTTTCTGAGTTTTGCTCTAATTTTCGCTTTTCACTCATTATCTAGAAGTGTTTCATTTATTAGTAAAGAAAAAGCACAATTTTGAAGACTAGAACACTAACGTACCACAATGCTGCCACTGCTAACACAAGTTCAGAACTGACAAATGAGACCGTGAGACGACATGACTGTGAGCACGGTGACCGTCAGATTTTCGAACGATGCCAAACGTCACTAAAGTAGTGACTAAAAAGCGTTAAAAAGGCTGTTTGGAGAAGTTGTAAGCTATAGTGAGTGAACTGCCTAACATTCGACCGCTTCTGTATAAAGTCAGAGTAGTATATCGCTTAATAAAATGTTCAAATAGTACCAAATTTCATGAAAGTCGTACCAAACGTACCAAAGGGGGTAAAACGTATCAAATTTGGTACGTTAGTACCAATTTTGGCAGCCCTGTGAAGTAAATAAAGAGTTCAAGACTATATGTGGGTTACAAAATATATATATATATAATATATAGAAATAAAAATTGTGGGAGGAGCATACAAATTTGTAAGGAAAACTACCAATTTTAGCACTTTGCCCGAATTCAACACGAGATCAAATGGATTGTTTACAACAAATTTTATAGATAATGCCTGAATGATATATGGCTCACAAAAAAAATAAAAAAATAAATAAATAACATAAAAATAAAAATTGTAAGAGGGAGCATACAAATTTATAAGGGAAAATTACCAAACTTTTAGCACTCTGCCCTTCTTGTCTAAATCCATTCTGAACGAATTCAAAACAACGGGATCGAGTTGAAAAAGACCTTTGTTCATGTTAAAGTTATTTGTATGTTGGATAATAATAGCAGACTCAAGAATATTTCTATTAACAATGTTGCTAGAGTGAAACAAAACTGAAGCATTATTCCAATCAATACAATGGGATAACTCTGACAAATGGACAAAAAGGGCACTGGATAACTGTCCCGTTCTAACGGAATATTGATGCTGTTTTACACGCGTGTGCAAATCCTTTCCCGTCTGACCAATGTAAAAGGAATCACATTGTTTACAACCAATTTTATAGATAATGCCTGAATTATTGGTAGGGCTATTTTTTACTATGATATTTTTCGCAATATTGTTATATGAAAATACTACATTAATATCCAAAAGTTTAAGTATATTAGCAATGCCTAAAAAGCCCGGGAAAAATGGAAGTACTAAAATATTCTTTGACAAAGTGCGAGTGTTATTATTCACACGATAGAAGGTTCGTTTTGCCTTGTTAAGACAAGATTCCATAAACGCAGGTGGGTAGCACAGATCACTTCCAATACCGTTGATTTTTTCCAATTCGGCAGCGATGTATTCCGGTCTGGCGATCCTAAAAGCGCGGAGAAACATTGAAGAAAATATGGCCTTCTTAATGGGGGTGTCATGTCCAGAGTAAAAGTGTACGTAGGACAAATTGTTTTTTTTTTCCAATAGATGCTAAACTTAAAACCTGGGCTTTCCCTATGTACACGCACATCCAAAAACGGGATTGAGTTGTCTTGTTCCACTTCTAAAGTAAACTTAATGGAGGGAACTTCATCATTTAACTGAAGGAGGAAGTCATCCAGGTCACGATTCATGGGCCAGATACATAAAATATCGTCGACGTACCGCAATCATGGGATGCCAACCCCCAGGATTCTCGGCATGTAAGTAATTTCGAAAAACTCCATATAAATATTGGATGTGCGTGTACATAGGGAAAGCCCAGGTTTTAAGTTTAGTATCTATCGGAAAAAACAAACAATTTGTCCTACGTACACTTTTACTCTGGACATGACACCCCATTAAGAAGGTCATATTTTCTTCAATGTTTCTCCGCGCTCTTAGGATCGCAAGCAGTGGCTACTCCTGCACTCGGGCTGAGTCTTTGAGGCAAGGGGCAAGGAGAAGCATGAGAGATAAAATTGTGTATTTATAGATTTAAATTTAAAAAAAAAGTTTTAAATACAAATTGTAAAAATGGTTTTCGGCTGGTAGTATGTTACTATTTTTCTGTCTAGCCTTTGTCACGCAAGCAAATTTGGAGCGCATTTAGATACCCTTACTACCTATAAAAAAACTATATTGACACATTAAGTTTTCGTGTAATCTTTCAAGATCCTTTACTCGGGCGCAAGACATTACGCCCGAGAAAGTATAAGTAATATCGTATATTTAAAGTTCTTTTAATGAATAATTATTTGCTTGTATACGGTTACATAATAGTCCTTCTTCTAATTCTCATTAAATAAAATACGTTTTTCTCCTATTAATTTTTTTTATAAAGAAAAAACATTTCAACTCGGGCTTATATTCTTCGGCCTTGTAGAGGCACAATTTTTAATTCTGGCGATACATGGTAACTTTTTACGTTTCGATAAGCGTGCCTTCAACTGCCTTGGGCGGCGGTGCAGTTTGATTTTTGCCGCAATGTGAGGTTGTTCGCTTTTCTTAAATAATCTGATTTATTTTTAATATTACTGTATAAGTATTCTGAGAAGTATAGCCCACCCATGGAGGACATAGTGTTATCATTAAAAGAAAAACCATTTGGAAGGAGAAACATCGCTGAACAACGAGAAATTATCAAGAACGGCCGTCCAGTGCAAAATAATAAAAAGTTAAAAACTAAAGTGGGTAATCGTTCATTTCAAAATAATTGGTACAAACAAATTGATTGGCTATGCCGGTGTGTCTCGTGAAAAATTATACTGCTGGCCTTGTTTACTTTTCCAACCTAAGCCAAATCAATCGTGGACAGATAGTGGTTATTCTAATTTTAAAAATATTTTAAGTGACAGCAATTATCATGCAAAATCTTTTAGTCATTTGAGTAATTATAAATGCTTGAAAACATTTGGTCAGGTTAGTATAGAGTGTGCTATTAGCAAAGCTGTTAAGCTTGAAAGAGAAAATGATAATAAACTGGTTGAACAAAACAGACAATATTTAAAGCAATTAGCCAATGCGGTTTTATATTTATGCAAGCAAGAACTGCCATTGCGCGGACATAATGAAGGAGAAACTAGCCTAAATAAAGGTAATTATCGTCCCTGGCTAGGATTTCGATTGAAAAAGAAATACTTATTGATTTAGAAAGCAAAAAGGAATTACATAACCGAATATTAAAGGAATTTGCTTTAAAACGAAGACGCTTGGACTTACTTTATGTTCAAGTAAATAAAATTCAAATAATTTTTTTTACCGAGGTATATTTATTTATTTTATTGATACTCTTAAGTTATTGTCATGCATTTTAAAGGTCGGCTCATATATAGTCTTGAAAATTTAAAAAGAGCCCGAGTAGTCTTGAAAAGCTGGAGTCGCCACTGATCGCCAGTCCGGAATACATCGCTGCCGAATTGAAAAAATCAACGGTATTGGAAGCGATCTGTGCTACCCACCTGCGTTTATGGAATCTTGTCTTAACAAGACAAAACGAACCTTCTATCGTGTGAATAATAACAATCGCACTTTGTCAAAGAATATTTTAGTACTTTCATTTTTCCCGAGCGTTTTAGGCATTGCGAATATACTTAAACTTTTGGATATTAATGTAGTATTTTCATATAACAATATTGTGAAAAATATCATAGTAAAAAATAGCCCTACCAATAATTCAGGCATTATCTATAAAATTGGTTGTAAACAATGTGATTCTTTTTACATTGGTCAGACGGGAAAGGATTTGCACACGCGTGTAAAACAGCATCAATATTCCGTTAGAACGGGACAGTCGTCCAGTGCTCTTTTCGTCCATTTGTCAGAATTATCCCATTGTATTGATTGGAATAATGCTTCAGTTTTGTTTCACTCTAGCAACATTGTTAATAGAAATATTCTTGAGTCTGCTATTATCCAACTTACAAATAATTTTAACATGAGCAAAGGTCTTTTTCAACTCGATCCCATTGTTTTGAATTCGTTCAGAACAGATTTAGACAAGAAGGGCAGCGTGCTAAAACTTTGGTAATTTTCCCTTATAAATTTGTATGCTCCTCTTACAATTTTTATTTTTATTTTATTTATTTATTTATATTATTATTATTTTTTTTTTAGCTATATATCATTCAGGCATCATCTATAAAATTGGTTGTAAACAATCCATTTGATCTTGTGTTGAATTCAGGCAAAGTTCTAAAATTGGTAGTTTTCCTTACAAATTTGTATGCTCCTCCCACAATTTTTTTTCTATATATTATTATATATATATTTTTTTTTGGTAAACTATATATAGTCTTGAACTCTTCATTTACTTCAGTGTTCCTGAGGATGTCATTAGGCGAAAGCGTTTGAGCAGCACTTGTGTTTCCTTTCCTTCGTGGTTTTATTCATCATAAATATTTTTCACCTGTTACTTTCGTGAAATATTTTCATATAATATATATTATATATATTATATATTATATATAATATATATATATATATATATATATATATATATATATATACAGGCCCTCTCAGAGGTCCAGAGAGGCCCGGGCCACTTCCAGCTTTTGAGGCCCATAGCTAAACCCAATTATTACTTTCACTGCAAAACATTATATTCAAACCTGAAGGTTTCTAAATTTGAGGCCCTCCCTTAAGCTTAAGGCCCAGGCCAAATGGCCCTCCTACCCCCCTTGTGATGGGTCTGTATCGAAGGAGTGACATAACAAAGGAGTGACATAAATACCGTAACGAAGGAGTGACATAACGAAGGAGTGACAAATCGGAGATAATTTGTAGTTTTGGCCCTAATTTTGATTGCATCAACAGCCTGTACAATTTCCACTCTCCCTGTCAGCGGGCGTGATTGTGTGCTTTACCCTCTGATACCGAGCCACCAAAGGTATTAAAAATTGTCACACCACGAAGGGTTGCGGAACCATTACAGTTTTTGTCCTCGCACCGGAAATAATGATTGTTGTTTCGGGATCGTTGGTGTCGGTAGATGTGTTCTCTGAATGCTAGCTTGTCTTTACCCATTTGGGATTTTACAAATTGATATTCATCCATTATGGGCTACAAAACTTTGAAAATTAAATTTCACCCCAAAGTGAAGAACACACAGAAATTAGGTTATCCAGCTTCAACCGAGAGCTCCAACTGCAACTGTTCCAACCGAGAGCACGAGCACAACTGAAAGCCGGGAAAGCCGGCAATTAATTTATGGTTTCGAATACGTTATGTCAGGTTAGGAATTATGTCACTCCTTCGGTACGGTATTTTCGTGTCACTCCTTTGAATTTTATCTCCGATTTGTCACTCCTTTGTTATGTCACTCCTTTGAATTTTATCTCCGATTTGTCACTCCTTTGTTATGTAACTCCTTCGTTATATCACTCCTTTGAATAGGACCGCTTGTCACTCCTTTGAATTTTATCTCCGATTTGTCACTCCTTTGTTATGTAACTCCTTCGTTATATCACTCCTTTGAATAGGACCGCTTGTGATAGGCTCTGTATATATATATATATATATATATATATATATGAAAATTATTTCACGAAAGTAACACGTGAAAAATATTTATGATGAATAAAACCACGAAGGAAAGGAAACACAAAATGGTGCTCAAGCGCTTTCGTCTAATGAGCACCATTTTGTGTTTCCTTTCCTTCGTGGTTTTATTCATCATATATATATATATATATATATATATATATATATATATATATATATATATATATATATATATATTTATAATCTTTGGGAACATTGTAAAATAAATATTCTTATAAATGAATACTTACCAAATTTGAGTGACTTTCTCTCCAATTATTAATTTTTGTCAGGAACTGATCGGCTATATTGAACCAAATAATTTTGGGTTTGTACACCGCGTCTGCTCCAGCACCATATTTTTGGCTTTTTATTATTTTTGAGCATTCATTCCAGTATGTGCTTCTTATAATCCTTATTTTCTTTCGAGCTGCTGAACTATCAAACCCTTCTATATCCATTGCCTCTACAATTGCCTGTAATGCGGCATCTCGCGAGTGTTTATTTTTGTATTCAGGATTTATTACATCCCATAAGCAAGGATGTTTCCCATATTCTTCAACAAATTGTAATGTCGACTTACTGCTCCACTTTTCTGACATTCTTAAAATATCAAATATTAGATTATTACTAAAATTTTAGAAAAACAGTACAAATTTCAACCAGCTCCTTCGCAAAAACACTGCCCTCAGTGGCGTCTCACTGCTCACTAAAGTTGGAAGGCAGCCAACATCAAATAGTGATGCTCATTGGTGATATGATGATACGTCATCAACTTGCATGCTAATTTACATGGTATCACTGAGTCGTCATTTAATGACGTATCGCTAAAAATGCATCACTAAGTGATATCGTGTACACGAGGCTTTATTCTGAAATACATGTAGGTTATAGGTTTATATATACAGGGTGTCCATAAAGTCACGCATCATAGGAACATAGCAATGTCTATTTATTTATGTCTCCATCAGGCCAAATATGTTGAGGAACATTCGTAGAAACCTGCTTTTTCGCTTACAAACATGTTTTGAAATTGGTGGGAATCATTTCGAACAAATAAATAAAACAAAATAAATAAATAAACAAAATAAATGTATTTTCCTATGATGTGTGACTTTATGGACACGCTATATATATATATATATATATATATATATATATATATATATATATATATATATATATATGTCATTTTGTGTGACATCGGCACAAACGGCCGAATTTCTGATGGCGGTGTGATTGAAAATATGAAATTGGGAGAGTATTTACTCAATGGAAAGCTTTGCATACTAAATGCAAATGCTCCTGCCATCAGTAAAAGATTTCCTTACGTGTTTATTGGAGATGAAGCATTTGCCTTGCGAAGTGAGTTTATGAAACCTTTTCTCCAGAGAGAGCTAAACTTTGAGCGTAGTATTTATAATTATCGATTGTCGAGGGCTCGCAGAATAATTGAGAATGTAGTCGGAATGATGGCTACTAGATTTAGATTTTTCCAAACTGCTATTAATTTACAATTACGAAGCACAAAGCGAGTCGTAATGGCTTGTGCTGTTCTTCATAACTTTTTGCGAGGGAAGCGTGCACGCTCTTATTCCCCTCCCCCGGAATGTTTTTATACGGAGAACATAGGCAACAATGAAATACATCCACGGATTGTACCAGATCAAAATGTATTGCTTGATTTTTAGAGAGAGGCCAAATTCGAAACTTTACAAAATCCGCAAAAGAGGCTAAAGATGATGTCATGAATTATTTTATGAGCAATGGAGCACTTGAATGGCAAAATAATATGGTATAATGTTATATATATATATATATATATATATATAGGGCTATTATGCAGCTAAGGGGCGTCGCGGCTTTATAAACATACCCTTTTCGACTTTAGAAATATATGTACATCACACTACACTTAATTATATACTTGAGAAATATCATTTTATTGGTTCATTTATTTTATTGGTTTGGTTAAGGTTAGGTGGTTAGGTTAGGTTAAATTTGGTTAGGTTAGGTTGCTTTAATTGGTAATAATTATTGTTTTTTCCTCCATTATTTGGTGATAATGCTTGTTTTTTTTCTGCTACTTTTTCGTGCTTTGTGCCGTGGTACTTGTCTATCCAAAACACCTTAAAAGGCCCCTCACACGATCAGTATTTATTGACAATCTTATATTGTCAATATTTTAATTATTGACAACCGTCACCTCACACGTTCAATATTTCGGACAAACTAGTCACGCAATCCCTCAACCAAATAATTTACGAAACACGACAGAAAAGTTTCCAAATGTGTTTGTGGCAGATGAAGCATTTGCACTCCACAATAATTGCATGAAGCCGTACAGCCAAACTGATTTGAATCATAGTCGACGTATATTCAACTACCGACTATCCCGTGCCAGTCGAGTTATCGAGAACGCATTCGGGATTCTTGTGACAAAATTTGGAATATTTAAAAAAGACATAAACCTCTGCCCAGATAAAGTGAACAAGATAACTATGGCTTGTTGCCACTTGCATAATTACTTGCTTAAAGAAAATAGTGACTCATAGCTAGGAGGAGAAATATTAGATGTTGAAGATATAGACACTGGTGAAATTCGATTAGCCTCTGGCAAGTCAAGGAACAACATTTTGGAATTGAAAACAGGACATTTCCGTAACTCGATAGCAGAGTCAAAGAATATTAGAAACAAATTTTGTGACTATTTCAACAGCGTTGGGCAGGTCCCATGGCAAGACAAAGTAATAAAATGAAACTATGTCATTCCTGACAATAAACCATTGAACTAATAGTTTAACTTAACTCAATAATTTCAGGAAACGTTTAGAAATATTCAAGTTTGAATATGTACACGATGCAGAAAAGGTTATCAATAGCCTAAAGTTATTACACTCTTATTATTATATGCAATCATTACATGGACATGTTTTTTTTTTCTTAAGGCATAGTTATGTCAATTGGTTTTTTGTCATTCAAATGTTAATTGTATCAAAACCATAGTCAAGTTTTTGTTACCTTATGAATAAAAAAAATGCAGAAAATACTGTTTTACTCACCTCAAGATTGCATACAGAGGAACGTGATATATCCTGATCATGTAGAAAGAGTAGTAGATCGTAGTACCACAGACTTGGTCGATATACATCATCAGCTGCTGCACCAGACTTTAGTGAAGCCTGAATTTTCTTATATTCTTTTCTGAAAGATGAACGCATTGTGTTGATTTTCCTAACTACAGAATCTCTGTTAGCGCCTTCGTCTTTTTCTTTCAGTTTATTGACTACTATTTCGTAAGCGGCACTTTTCTTGTTCCTATCAGAGTAATCTTTACTTTTCACTTTCCAAAGGCACGGGTGTTCTTGTATAGTTCAATAAACTCGCGCCAAAACGTGCGGTTATCGATATAATCACTCATTGTACTGACAGCAACTGAGATGTTCTCGTCACGGTGTCAGCGCAAGAACTGAGCGAAAGCTACACGCCTCCCCAGTCCCCATACACGCTCAAACTAGACGTGTGCATTGCTGGGACTGCGCATGGATTTTGAGGAAGCGACTGAATTAGCACAGTGCACGCGCGGAGCCCGCGCATTTCCGCAAACTACCCCCATACACGCACAAATTGAACTGCACAAACCAATTTGTGCAGTGCATATGCGCATTTTCACTGAGCGTGTATAGGGGCCTTTAGAAACAAATTTTGTGACTATTTCAACAGTGTTGGGTACTCAGGCAGAGCTGGGCACTTGCGTTTTTTTGCCCGTTTTTTTGCGGTACTGCGGTACTGCGGTACTACTACCGCACTACCAAACCGGTACCGCATAACGCAGTACCGCAAAGGATCGCTGAAAGTACAGCAGTACCGCTACCGCATTCAAATTTCCCGCGGTACCTTCCGCGGTACCGACCAACACGGTAGTACCGCAGTACCGCAGTACCGCAAAAAAAACCGCAAGTGCCCAGCTCTGTTTAAAATAAATTAAAATGGGTAGGTCCCATGGCAAGACAAGTAATAACATGAAATTATGTCATTCCTGACAATGTATTTTGTTCTCCTGATGTGTAACATTGTGTTGGCAAATTAGTGACAATATATTTTTTCCTATGGATCCCACTGATGTAATACAATGAAATATAGGATTATTCCAGATAATGTATTTTCTTCTTTATAAATGCAACCATTTTGTGCTAATGCGATGTAATGTATACGTAGGCTAATTCCTGTGATTAGATTTTGTTCTATATAAATGTAATCATTTTGTGCAAATATAATGTAATGTAGGCGTAGGTTAATTGCTGTGATTAAATTTTGTTCTATAGAAATGTAAATATTTGTGCTAATGCAATAAATAATCAAGTTAGCAGTATATTTACTTGCCTTTGCTGCTGACACCACTGAGGACGAACTCTCGCAAGGAGTACTTTGGTCCCGAAGAAAGCTCAGTTCTTCGAAAGTCCACCATGAGGGTTCATAAACGTCATCCACCGAACAGCCTGATTGCTTGGAATCCTTGATTTTCTTAAGCTCCTTCCTATAATTTGTCCTCAGTGAGTTGATCTTCTTCTTGACATCCTCCCAATTGCATCTTTCTTCATTTCTTTGAGAATAATTAACAACTCATCATAAGCTGCATTTTTCTTTCCTTTGTTCATATAATCCTTTGAAATGACATCCCATAACACTGGTAATTCTTTATATGTTCGAATGAATTTTAACAACACATCACGAACGTCACTATTTGTTTGGACAGCTAACCCATTGCCGCTATCAGCATGACTGGCAGTAGGTGCGCACGCCATGACGACAGTAAAAGACTGAATCTATATTGACAATATCACCCTCACACGGTCAATATGTATTGACAATATCAGAAATATTTTCAAACTCATCAATCCATGTTCCATCAATATTTTGTACTGTCAATACTGTCAATATCATTCTCACACGGTCAATAAGATTGTCAATATTTGAATATTGACAATAAATATTGATCGTGTGAGGGGCCTTTTATTATTAAAACTGGTGTTTTTTCATAATTCCACAACTATTGACAACTATCTACTACACAAAGCATTAAAAAAATGCAAAAAAAAAACCACAAAGATTATCACCGAACTCGGCGACGCCCCTTAGCTGCATAATTACCATTTATAGAATAAAAAATATAGTACTTACTTCATTATCATTAACATTAATATTCGAGGTACTTTCTCTTGGTATTTCCTGGTCTTCGAGAAACGAAAGATTCTTAAAATACCACAGGCTAGGTATGTATACATCATCAGCACTTGCTCCAGAATTTTTCGATGCATTCACTTTTCTCACTTCTTTCCTGAAGTTCGTTCTCAGAGAATTTATTTTCTTAAGTACCGTTTCCTTGCTGGCATCTTTATCTACTTCCTTAAGTTTTTCTATTAATTTATTATAGGCTTTAGCCTTCAACTGTTTGTTGGAATATTCTTTTGATTTAATTTTCCACAAACAATGTTCTTCTCTGTATAAATCTAGAAATTCAGTTAAAAATTCCCGATTAAATGATCTTAAATCTGACATTATAGCAGTGAGAAATACAGCCTTCCCCAACGAAACTTTTCTATAAACTGAGAGAAATACTTGATATGTCCACACACTAGTCATTTTACTTGACAATGAATTTGGCTCCGCCCAAACATATCAGGGAGTGACGGAATTCATTCAAGTCAAGTAAGATGATGCAAAACATTGAACTCTCAAGTTTCACGTCAAGTCTAACATTGCACATGGAACAGGGACGAAATAATTGAGCGTGTATGGCTGGCGTTAAGATTTTCATGACTAATTATTTGGTCAATAAAACTATAGAAAATAACACAGTCATAAAAATCTTGAGCTTCACATATAATTAAAATTATTGGGTCCGAAGGCCCCAGCACCGCGATAAAACTATAAAAAAGAGCGCAGCCGTGAAAATTTTGAGCTTCACATTTTGTCAAGATTTCTGAATCTTAAGATTTTCATGATTAATTATTTGGTCAATAAAACTATAGAAAAGAACACAGTCATGAAAATCTTGAGCTTCACATTGCCGCCCGTAATATTAATCAATAATAATAAAAGGATGCAGTTACAAACATGAAACTTCATACACACATATTGATTAGGTCCCGAGGTTATGCACCTGGGTGTTAATAAATTAAATAATTAGTTTTAAAAAATTAAAAGACGTCATGAAGATCATTACGTGTATATATATATATATATATATATATATATATATATATATATATATATATATATATATGATGAATAAAACCACGAAGGAAAGGAAACACAAAATGGTGCTGAAGCGCTTTCGTCTAATGACATCCTCAGGAACACTGAAGTACATAGAAGGTTACAGCCTATATATAGGTTACAAAAAAAAAAAAAAAAAAACCCACCCTGATCGAGCAAGCCGGCGCGGCGGCACGCAGGTAACCGATCGCCCTCTTCGGAGTGGACCAGAGGTTCAGCACACTAGTGATGTTGTGTTGTGTTCGTTGTTGTGCTAGAGCGGTACAGTCTGTCATAATGTGTTCAATTGTTTGTGGTGTGTCCTGGCACAGATGGCAGGTGTCGTCTGTGGAGTTGTCTAGTCTGTGCTTATATGTCTGTAAGTTGGGGTGATGTCCACATCGGAATCGTGCTAAGTTAACTCGATCCGATCGGCTCAGGCTGATCTCTGACCTGTTAGTGGGTGGCGGTGGCCACTTCGCACCCAGGACCGCATTCAGACCGAGTCGTGTCAGTGCTTTGTGGGTTAGGTGTGTGTGTGTGTGTGTGTTTTCTGTACTGTGTGATGTCTGTGGGGCGTGGTATGGAATGGAGTATTTGGTTATAATGTCTCTCTGGTGTTAACTTAATGGTGCGAGGTGTCGGTGCATGATTGTACATGAGTGGCAAGGGTGTTGTGGGTTAGTTGTCGCTGCTGCCATGAATTGTGTTCCCCTCATTTCAAAATGTTCCCTAACTTTCAGTATTTTTGTTTCAGTGTGCAGGTACTCTATTGGTGTTGTTTGAGTGCATCCTGTAATGATACGAAGTGCGTTGTTTTGTATTGTCTGTAAGGTGTTTATGTGTGTGTTTGAGATAATGGGTGCAGAGCATGGGCTAGCATAGTCCATAACTGAGCAAATATATTGTTTGTATATGAGTGATGTTGTTTCCTGCTGGTGTCCAAAGTTTGTGCCTTTTAGTCCCTAAGCGTGTTAAGTCTTGACGTACATTTGTTTTTAATGTCCTGAATGTGATTTGCAAAAGATAATGATGTGTTGTATGTGACCCCAAGTATTTTGGTCCTGTGCGTCTGTGGAATGTTGGTGTTGTTTAATGTAAGCTGTGGAGTTATCTGGTGTTCTTTTGTGTTGCTTGTAAGCAAGGTGATGGTTGATTTGTGGGCTACTTTGAGTCTATTGTGTGTGAGCCAGTGTTGTATACTGTTTAATGTATGTTTGTAGGTTATTTGTAGCGGTGTCGATGTTGTTGTGGGTGGATGTTAGGGTGATGTCATCTGCATATGATGATAAGGTAAGCTTGTTATCTATGGGTGTTGGAATGTCATGCATGTATAAGTTGAAGAGTGTTGGTGAGAGAACAGAGCTTTGAGGGACCCCGTTCGGAAAAAGCTTGTTTTTGGATGACTTGCCATTAAATGTGACATGTGAGTATCTTCCTGAAAGAGAGTTGCTTAGCAACCTTTTGGTGTTATTGTGCATGTTTGTGTTGAGTACTTTGTTTATGAGAGGGAAGCGTGGGATAGCATCAAATGCTTTACTTATGTCTATTGTTGCTGAGCTGGTCGTTTGGAGTTGATGCCATCCATGATGTGCTGCGTGAGGTTAGTGAGTAATGTCGTGGTTGAGGTGTGAGGTCCATGTTGAGTAGGTGATAGTGGTATGCGTGGGTTGGTGATTTGTAAGATTAGTCTTTCCGTTACTTTGGAAGGTGTGCATAGTAAAGTAATGGGTCTATAGGTGTTAATTTATTTATTTGTTGGGTTCAAAATCCCAGCTGAGCCGTGAACGGCCAAGTTCTAAAGGGCCAGTTCAACCTACAGCCCAAGTTAAGCTAAAATTAAAACTTACGGACTTGAGATCCTATTAGGTCCTACCTCAGGGTTGCTGACTCGATGTGGGCCTACCTTAGGCCTCAGTTGCATGAATTTAAGATAAAAACAAAAGGGGCACTATTTTGGTCTTCTTTCTTAACCTTGCAACAACAACACAACCTGGACTATTGCACGATGCAACAATCTTGTATCTAAACAACCAAACTGAATTGCAAGAGAGCTCTCTATAAGACCACACCCTGTAAGTACGGCATTCCACAAACGAGTAGAAAGGACGCGCAGTGCCCCAAAATGATGCCACCAGAGTGTCCGAACAATGATGCCACAAGAGCCCAAAAATGCTAGCTCTAAATTAAGTGAATTTTTCACTAAACTTACAATTATGAGATGGATATATATACACCTTAACTTAATATATACAAGCAATGCTGCATCAATCAGCTTAGTCATCATATCGCCTTGGGACAACAATGGTTCTTCCTCTTCTAGATTTTCTAACACTCCCCACCGAAGAGGCATTGTTGTCATTACCTTCTGCAAGGTTAGCCAAGCCTTCTCCATGAGGCTGTAACTCAAATGTTTCATCTTGACTATCTGTGTTTTTGCTGATTTCTAAAGCATAGAGTTTTTGTATAGGTCTCTTTAACTTTCCTCCTGAAGTCTTTACCAGTGCAGACCTAACTAAATTGTCTTTGCCAACAAACAACTCTTCAATTATGCCAAGCTTCCAGCATTGCCTTGGTCTTTCATCACCAATCATTACCACTTCTCCCACCTTGATACAATTTGCATTGGAGCCCTTTACCTTGCCTGATGGGTAATAATTGAGTTCTGGCAAGTATTCCATCTGCCACCTCTTCCATAACTGATCTTGTAGCTCTTCAAGGTACCTGAACCGTCTGGTTAACTCTCCTTGAGTGCTCTGGATAGGCTGCAAGTCTTCTGGCACACTGGGGCTTGATGTTAATCGTTTACCACAAAGAAAATGATTTGGTGTCAATGGCTCTGCATCCTGCATACTGTTATAAACAAAAGTAATAGGCCTACTGTTCACCATTGCTTCTACTTCACATAAAACAGTGCAGAATTCTTCTTTGCTCAAATGAGCATTAGCTAAAAGTTTCTTTAATGGACACTTTACACTTCTCACTAGCCTTTCCCAAAATCCTCCCCACCATGGTGCTCTCTCAACAATAAACTCCCACTGTACCCCTTGGTGTGAAAAGTAGGATTGGAATCCTTCCTCTTTTAGCAAGGACCAAATTTCTTGGAGTTCCTTTGCAGCCTTTTTGAAGGTTTTTGCATTATCCGATATGATTTTATTTGGGAAACCCCTTCTGTTCACAAACCTTTTAAAGGCCAAAGGAAATACATCACTACTTAAGTTGCTTACCAACTCCAAATGGATTGCTCTGGTGGTAGCACATGTGAAAAGACATATATAACCTTTGTTAGACTCCCCTTGCTCATACACATAGACTGGACCTGCAAAGTCTACTCCCACTACATCAAATGGGGCAGTATAGACACACCGTTCTCTTGGAAGTGGAGCCACCTTTTCATAATAAGGCTTTGCACTCCAACGCTTGCAAACCACACATTTATGCAAGACCTTTTTTACTACTTGTCTAATATTGGGAATCCAAAACTGTTGTCTGATCTCTATTATCACTTCCCTAACTCCAGCATGTAACAGCTTATGATGAGTATCCAGGATCAAAAGGTCCAGAAAGTGCCCCACAGAAGGTAGCAAAATTGGATGTCTTTTCTCCTCTGGAAGCCCAGAAAACTGTAGTCTACCTCCTACTCTCAATAAATCCTGATCCAAAAACACATCCAAACCCTTGAGAGCAGAATGTGTTGGTAGAACCTGTAATGGATGGCTGGTGAGCAATTCCCTCTCTTCACCAAATTTTTCCTTCTGCACATATACCACCCAGTATTTCCTGGCTTGCTGAATCTCGTTACTGTTCAGAATTCCTTCCCTTCTTGTTTCTCCCTTAATATTGTTGGTAAATCTATATACCCATGCTGTCACTCTTAACAATCTTTTCAGACTGCTAATGTCCTCAAGCCTCAATATGGGGTCCTGCTGCATAACTTGACAACTGTTCACAGTGCATTTTCTCACCTCACTCACCCATGCTTCTTCAGCCTGGAATTCTCCTACAATAGGCTGATTAGAAGGCCAGTTTTCACTTCCAAGTTTTAGCCACTCTGGCCCATTCCACCACAAACTTGACTGTGCAAGATCTTTCACTGAAATTCCTCGTGTTGGTAAATCAGCGGGGTTTTGGGTGCCTGGACAATGCTTCCATTGCTTGGGATCTGTGTGCGCTTGAATTTTCTCCACCCTATTGGCAACAAATGGTTTCCATTTCCTTGCCTGACTTCTTAACCAGTGCCAAACTATAGTGGAGTCTGTCCAATAATAGCTTGGAATTTCATAGAGGGCCAAAGACTTTTGCACTGTAACTGCAAGCCGACTAGCAATAACTGCACCCATCAATTCCAACCTTGGAACAGAAAGCCTTTTCAAAGGTGCTACTCTGCTCTTTGCAGCAACCAACCTGCAACTTACTTCCTCTTGCAATGTGCCTCTAATATAAATACAAGTTGCATAGGCTTCCTCACTTGCATCACAAAAGATGTGCAGCTCCAAATTGTCTGGACTATTGTTCAACTCTCCAAAGTACCATCTTGGGATTTCAATGTCTCCAAGATGTGCCAATTCTTTGAACCAATATTTCCACCTTACCACCATATGATCAGGTAACTCTTGGTCCCAACCAAGTCCAATTTCCAAGAGGCTCTGAAACCAAATTTTTTACTTTATCACAAATGGAGCCAGGAATCCAAGAGGATCAAAGACCTTTGAAGCCAAACTAAGAGCTGTACGTTTTGTCCACCTTGTCTCATTCTCAGCCAGCTCTACTAAAGATTTCCCATTGAAGGTAAACAAATCATCTCCTTGCTGCCAAACAAAGCCTAGCACCTTTGCGTCTATTGCCCACAACTCCTTAATACCAGAATCCTCAATACTTTCTGCTGCATCAGGTACTACACAGGACTGACTCATAAACTCTTGTAATTGAGAATGATTGGTCTGCCATTTTCTAAGCTCCATGCCAGCCTCCCTCATTATAGCTCTAGCCTTCATGAATATCTGTTTAGCCATTTCTGTATTATCCACGGAACACAGCAAATCATCAACATAAAAATTTTTCCTTATGTGTTCAATAGTGTTAGGATAGACTTCAGAATATTTCTTAAAATGGTACTGCATAGTAGCTGCCAACAGAAATGGACTAGAGCTGAGGCCAAACAACACTGATTTCATTCTATATGCTTGAACCTTAGGTTCATTTTCCAACAAGTCTTTCGTATCCACCCACAGAAACCTTACTGCATCTCTGTCCTCTGGTTTTAACTTTATCCGCAAAAAGGCTTGCTTCACATCTGCAGTCAATGCTACTCTACCAAACCTGAATCTCAGTAACAAGGAAAATAAATCTGCATTTAAATTTGGCCCAGCATCCAAACAGTCATTCAAGGACACACCACCTTTGTCCTTGGCTGGGGTTGGGTACGATTCGATGTGGCCGACTCGATGCGACCCAACTCGATGTGGCCGACTCGATGTCAGGACAACTTGATGCCAAGCCAAGTCGATGCCAGGCCAAGTCGATGCCAAACAGTGTTGTAGTCGAGTCTGAAGCCAAGACCGAGGCCGAGTTCAATAATTACCTAACCTTACCTAACCTACCTAACCTACCTTACCTAACCTAACCTTACCTAACCTACCTAACCTAACCTACCTACCTAACCTTACCTAACCTAACCTTACCTACCCTACCTTACCTACCTAACCTAACCTAACCTTACCTACCCTACCTTACCCTACCCTACCTTACCTAACCTTACCTAACCTACCTAACCTAACCTACCTACCCTACCTTACCTACCCTACCTTACCTACCTTACCTAGCCTTAATTATTTTTTATGCTTTACTTTTTCTTCTTAAAATACCCTTAAAAGATAATAAAGCACAATATGCTTCGACTTGGCCTGGCATCGACTTGGCTTGACATCGAGTTGTCCTGACATCGAGTCGGCCACATCGAGTTGGGTCGCATCGAGTCGGCCACGTCGAATTGTCCCATCCCCCTTGGCTGAGCCATCAAAAACTACCCTCAGTTTGGTGGTAGTTTTGTCTCGCCGTACCACTGCATGGTGTGGCAGATAATGTGCCTTCTGTTCCTTCAAACTTATTATTGCCCAAATTAATTCCTTTAACTTGCAATTCTTGGACACATGCCATATCTAAACAAGTAGTGACTGGAGCACAAAGTTCCTCAATCTCTACAGCTTGGACCTTGATGTGGGACTTTGCGGTAACAACCCCTTAACCAGAACTTCTACCTTCTTAAATTTGGTTCGGTTTTGAACGGAACCCCCAAACCCAGAAATTCTTAAATTTTCCCTCTTAAGTTCTTTAAACTTCAATTTTCTGGAAATTCTGGTCTTAATAAAGCTACACTGGCTACCACTATCAAACAACACTCTTACAGTAGCTTCTCCATCATTCCCAATTAATAAGGCTGCAGTTGTTTGCAATAATCCCCCTTTACTTTTACTCCCTTTCATAGCAGTGGCATGTGCCACTGATGTCTCTACTGCTGGGGTAGGCCTACAAGGAGTGTTTTCACACAATAATGGCTGATGCCTGCCATGACATTTTTTGCACAAAATTTTAAACTTACAAAACCTTGCTCTGTGACCTTTCAAAAAACATTTAAAACATGCTGTGGACTTAGTTACCCTGTCCTTTCTCTCCTCAAAAGGTAAAGCCTCAGCCACCTCACATTTATATGACTTGTGGTTGCCTTCGCAAAATATGCATTCCTTGATTCCCTTTAATTTATTCTCAGAGGATGCATGTAGAGCTGACACTGTACCTGGGCTATTCCTTTTTGTAGAAACTTTGGTGCTGTGCCTGCCCTTGTCCCCTTGTTTAACATCCCACTGTGCAAACTCAATTCCCTCTCGTCTTGCTAATTCTGTGCCTAAAAGACTTAATATCTGCTGAAGGGGGATGTACACATGTTCTGTAGAGTGTCCCCTACTTAATTCAAGCAAAATTGAGCTAGGCAATTTAGACTCCAGTATAGTAACCAACATTATACCATACCTTTCCATTCCTACACCCAAGTTGTCAAGGGACCTAGTTCTAACTTCAAATTCATCATATAACTGCCGTAACTCCTTGACACTATTAGGATTATTAACAGGAGGTATAGCTAAAAGTTCACGGAGGTGGCTTTTAATTAAGATCTCTGGCTTACCAAACCGTTTCTTTAATATATCCCAAGCCACATTATAATTAGCCTCTCTTAATGCTAATCCTGCTATTGTCTTTGCTGCCTCCCCTTCCAAGAGGGAATGCAAATAATTAAACTTCTCCACCGCACTTAACACTTGACTAGAATGAACTGCTGATTGAAAACTGTCTGCCCATCCTTGCCATTCCTGAATACTCCCAGAAAATGTTTTGAGTACAAGCCTCGGTAATTGAACTGCAGATCTGTTAACCTTAACTTCACAAACATCATTTGTTGAGTGTTGTGTTTCATTATTAGACCTGGTCTCTAACTATAATGAGCTGCTAAACTCTTTTGCTCGGTGGCCTACTTTAATTATATCATCAATAATCTCTTCAAAGTAAATTATGTTATTTTCTATTTCATCCTCTTCTATAAGAGCCTCAATTTTAACATTTACTTCACTTAGAGCAACCTTTTTAGTTTCTAATATGGAAAGCTGTGCAGTCACTAATCTTAAATCCTCTTGCTCTATGGCCGAATCTATAGTGGCAATGACCTTTGTAATTAGACCTTTGTAGGCGCTTCTCCTTTTTTTAAACTTGTTCAATTCAGATGCACTCATCTTCAATGCAAACAACAATTGGGCTCAATGCCAAATGAGCTGAATTGGCAGAAATACTTAACCAAACTGATCAATCGCAAATTTTGCTTTTTTCAAATAAACTGAATTGCTGGGTGGGATACTAACCACCACCAGTATGGAATACCAATTTTTCCACCCAAGTAACTGGCGCACCGAAGTCTGCAACCTTCGCCTACGAATAATAAACCAAAATTAACCAAACCGGTAAAAATGTAGGCCAAACCCAACGACAGACAAGTGGGCAAGTTTCGCAATTGGGCGACCAAACTTTCTACCCTGGGACCTTAATTCAATAATACTCAACCCGTCTAGGCCTAACTTGGGCTACAATTTGCACAATCAGAACTTTGCCGAAAAATAGTCACTGACTCAGTCTTGGGCTAGAATCCGGTTCTGAAGGACCATGTTAATTTATTTATTTGTTGGGTTCAAAATCCCAGCTGAGCCGTGAACGGCCAAGTTCTAAAGGGCCAGTTCAACCTACAGCCCAAGTTAAGCTAAAATTAAAACTTACGGACTTGAGATCCTATTAGGTCCTACCTCAGGGTTGCTGACTCGATGTGGGCCTACCTTAGGCCTCAGTTGCATGAATTTAAGATAAAAACAAAAGGGGCACTATTTTGATCTTCTTTCTCAACCTTGCAACAACAACACAACCTGGACTATTGCACGATGCAACAATCTTGTATCTAAACAACCAAACTGAATTGCAAGAGAGCTCTCTATAAGACCACACCCTGTAAGTACGGCATTCCACAAACGAGTAGAAAGGACGCGCAGCGCCCCAAAATGATGCCACCAGAGTGCCCAAACAATGATCCCACAAGAGCCCAAAAATGCTAGCTCTAAATTAAGTGAATTTTTCACTAAACTTACAATTATGAGATGGATATATATACACCCATACACCTTAACTTAATATATACAAGCAATGCTGCATCAATCAGCTTAGTCATCATATCGCCTTGGGACAACAATGGTTCTTCCTCTTCTAGATTTTCTAACAATAGGAAGCTGGTTCTGTTGGATTTTTGTTTGGTTTGAGTAGCGTAATAATTTTACCTTGTTTCCATATGTCAGGAATAATACAGTGTTGGTATGAATATGTGCTGATATTTGTGAGAGCTAGTATTCCCTGTGGGCCCAAGTGTTTAAGGTGTATGTTAGATATGTTGTCTGGTCCAGTAGCCTTCGAATTCTTAATGTTTTTGATGATCTTGGTCTGGTCTGTATTGAAGGGTGTGTGGTCGTGTCGAGTCTGTAGGTTTTCTTGTGTCTGGCTGTTTGTCTGTCTGCGTGTTTCTGGTTGTTATCTCTGTTTAAGTGACTTATCTTTGCGTAGTGATTAATTAGAATGTTAGCTTGTTGTGCATATGTTGGGATATTATTTTGGCTGCGACAGATAGCCGCGTGTGAGGTGTGAATGCCGCTGTTAGAGTGGGTAATGCTGTTTATAGTCTTGTATAGCCTGGATGTATCTGTGGAGTGGTTTAGTTTTGTTATGAAGTCCCTAAATGTTTGTTTGTTTTTCTTTGAGTTTGTTGTTTATTTCTGTGTTGAGCTGTTGTATCTGCTGTTTTATGGCTTCTGTGTGTGGTGTTTGTGTGTTATGTTTGAGGTTGTTACGTTGCCTTATGAGGTGGGCTGTTTCTCTAGTGTAATTTGGGTTGTATTTCCTAATGTTGCCCTTGGGTATGTATTTGTTTACATTATTGATGATCTGATTAAATGTCTTGAGTGTTGTGTTGATGTTTATGATGGGTATGCTGTTTAATGTGGTGAATTGTTCCTCAGTCTGTATTTTGAACTGTTCCCAATCAGCTTTCTTGTAATTTCTGTAAGTGTGCGTAAGGCTGTTGGGGCAGAGTGTAGAACGTGTTGTAATGATGCTGGGCAGATGGTCTGATGACAGTTGTTTTTCTTTTCTCCAGTGTGTATGTGTTGCTAGTGAGGGGAACAGACCGTTATATCTGGGGAGGAGTTTAAGTATCCTGCTTGATGTGGTATGTGTGTATGTTCTTCTGTATTCTGGATGTTGAATGCCCGGTTAGGTCAACTGTACGCCCTTGATCAGTGGTTAGGTTAAGTTGTGATATTTTCGTTAACTTTAGGTCCAAAATGGAAGCAGGTACAAACATGAAACTTCACACACATATTGATTAGGTCCCGACGTTGTGCACCTGGGTGTTGAATGCCAGATTAGATTAATTGAATGCCCAGTTAGGTCAACTGTACGCCCTTGACGATTGGTTAGGTTAGGTTTATTATATATATATATATATATATATATATATATATATATATGCCCGGTTAGGTAAACTGAATGCCCAGTTAGGTTAATTGAATGCCCGGTTAGGTTAATTGAATGCCGATTAGGTCAACTGAATGCCCGATTAGATTAATTGAATACCTGGGTAGGTTAATTGAATGCCCGGTTAGGGTTGAGTCGTGATATTTTCGTTAAAGCTAACGAATATATCACGACTTAACCTAACCAATCGTGAAGGGCTTACAGTTGACCTAACCTGGCATTCAACACCCAGGTGCACAACCTCAGGACCTAATCAATATGTGTGTGAAGTTTCATGTTTGTAACTGCTTCCATTTTGGACCTAAAGCTAACGAAAATATCACGACTTAACCTAACCAATCATCAAGGGCGTACGTACAGGTGACCTAACGGGGCATTCAATTAACCGGGTATTCAACACCCAGGTGCACAACATATACGTATATATATATATATATATATATACATCATTTTTTCATTTGTTTCGTTCTTTCGCTCTCATCTTGCGCGGTAATTCTCCTATACAAAGCGTCGTTCTTTACGATATATATATATATATATATATATATATATATAAATATATATACTTTTCAATTCGTAATCTGATTCATAAATGAGGTTGTTTCATATGAGCTTCGAAAAGTATACTTAATGCGTTGTGGCTATTTGACCTATTCTCATGAGAAAATGAAAAGATTAATGCCATTAATTTACTTTATAACTTAAAAGTAAGGATGTAACCGAGCTACAGATCCTGATCCTGTAAAAATCCCAATTCTGATTCAGAATTAAGATAACTATTGGCCTTGATCTTGGTCCGGTTCAAAGATAAAATTCAGATCTTCATTCTGACCTTGATCCGAAATAAAATACTGGATCTTATATTGGATTTTCACTGTTTTTTATTTCTAGCATATCACGGTAGTTCAGTGGCTCATTGTTGATGACTCATTGTTAATGACTCGTTAGTGCTGTTAATCCGAAGCTTATATTGATCAGTATTGGTGCACCGTATACCGTATCTGCTTCTGAGAAACCGTCTTCTACTTTGGGTTTAGGAATACAGTAGTAAGATTGTCTTGACGACACTAGTAGTAGCAGTTCAGAGAGTTTTGCTCCGTCATCATTAACGAATACAAAAGGACGCTCATTTCCCCACTACGTGTGGGTGAGTGTACCCAAAAGGTTCACCTTTAGCCCGATCATTAACAGGGTAAGCGTCCGACTCAACCCAAGCCAGGTGTCAGCAGGAAGGAGCGAACCAGAACCTCACTGTTCAGAGTCTGTCACCTGAACAACTGAGCTACGGAGCACTAACGAATTCTCTATGAAGAATTCTGTGAAGAAATATCCAGTTTAGTTACAGTAAGATCTTCTGCATGAGTAACCGTTTCAATGGTTCTAAACAAAACAACAATTATTCTTAAAATATAATTTAGGTAGTAACACAGCAATAATGGCCTCATAAAATGGAAAGTAGAAGATTAAATTTTATTTTTAGCTACAGAGGGTTGAGAAAATTGTAAAATAAGCACCTTCGGTTTTCCATAGTTTTCGATTTGATAATAAAAGTCAATAAATAATACGATTTATTGAATGAATATATTTAGAATCGTGTCGTGTTGCTTTCCCCTTTCCATTATGTAAAGGTGACACACGTTCTAGCATTCTAGTGATGAGCTTTGCCATTTGTTCTGGAGGACAATCAGTGTGGTGTCTATTTACTTTCGTCAAACCTCTGTAAGGGAATGTAAATGCTGGCATACACGCTTCGTCCTATCTCTCGAGGCAAGACGGAACGCTGTGAAAGCCCACACACCATTCCGTCTTACTGACCGTTTTCTTCAGTTAGCAGGAAACCTTTTCGATGAGTTGTTGTTGTTGTTGTTGTCTGACGAATCACTTAATTTAACTGTCTACCTTCGTGTTTAAACTCAAAGAAAAAGAACAGAAAAAGATCTGAAGGAATTAGGATTAGAACCGTCTCGTTGGTTAAACTACTTATGTGAAAAATGCTCTGTATGAATTGGTCTCCAATTAACCCACCCCTAATATCTCCTGTCTAACTGTAGAGTAGATCCACAGTAGGATTCCTCACCAAATTAGGTTAGGGTAATTTACCTTAGCCTTTGTTAACTACGAGTTGATGCTAGGTCTTAGACCACAATGTAGGCCTAATTTAACTCGACCTAGTTTATGTTATGAATAAACTGAGGTTTAGAAACAACTGATCACTTACTGTGTGTTATTAGACAGTCTCTCTTCTCTTTGCTCAATTTTTGAGAGCGTACTTGCTGATGGAGATCTTTTACTGTTTTCACGCCCCTTCGTGCTCCATGGTGTTCTTCCAAGGCCTCTGTTTTTTCGGCTTTTTCCACCACGTCCTTTTGGTTTGTTGGTTCACTGGTAGTGTGAGAAACTACCAAGCACGCTCTATCACACAGTATATAAATACTAGTGTGGAGAATAAGTGGTGAGGAACCATTTGGTTTCATTCACCCACTTATTGACATAAAGTTAGTTTAATAATTATTAGATTAACTACCTACCTACTCAATGGACCATTTTCGTTACCTCGCACATACCAACATGTATCAGCTTTTCATAACTTACATATGGGCTAAAGTACTTATTTTGAATTTTAAGAGTTAGTTACCCCAATAATACAGCGTCAGGATACAATTATGAGAGAAACGATATCTCCTCATAAACGTTTGAGTGCTTCGCTGAGATTCCTAGCAGCTGGAATGTCGTATGAAGATTTAAAAATTTATAATGTAATATCAGAGCAAGCACTGGGCAAAATTATACCAGATACATACAGAGCTATTTACACTGTTCTCAGTGATGTAGGACTCGAGAGACCGGCGGTCTGGAGACCTTTTTTTCTGGTCTTCGTCTCAGGTCTCGGCCATGGTGGTCTCGACTACATCACTGACTACTCTTTATACAGAATAGTTAAAGGTAAAAAAAAAAAAATTATATTTCATTGAAAATTATTAGTTGCATATTAATAGTTTGAACAGTATTTGCAAGTGATGACTTTATTTGAACTCACAGTTATTTGTAATTATTTTTGAATGTCTAGATAGAGTGCCCATTTGCCCCTCAAAAAGAACATCACCAATTAATTTGTACAATATGTGGCCATTTCTTTTGGCATGTGATTCAGCTGTTTCGCGACATGTTTCCCAAAATGAGAATAGGCTCCGTTATCGTTTGATTTCAATTTTTGAGCGACAATGCTCATGAGCTCATCAGTTTTGTCGGTATATTTCTTTTTTTTTGCAATGGGTGTATTATATACGCTCGATCCAGGAGTCGGTGAGAATGATCTAGAATTCTTTTCTAAGTGACTGCTCTCGCTTTTGTTGCTTGTGTTTTCGGGTGTAATCTGTAAAAAAATAAATTAATAAAATGAATAAAGAGCAAAAATGCACATCACTGTAAACTGCAATAAATCAGCAAAATTGCATTTTAAATTAATTTTAATTTTAGGTCAGGCATGTTATGTACAGGGTGGCGCAAACGTCGCGCATCATAGGAGTTTTCAGTGTTGATTATAATATATTATTTTTTCTTTTAGGTAGGGGATGGCTGCGAAATTAACAATAGACGAGTGGGTGAGCTTGGTTTTAATGTATGGAATACTAGGTACAACAAATCGATGAATCGGTACAAAATTTAAATTCTGTACCGATTTGTTGTGCCTATGAGGCTATGATAAGCGACTTTTGGGCCACTCTATATACACCTTACCTTATGAACCTTATGTTGTTTCGTGCGTTGGTCTCTCTTCACACGGAGGTCAAGCTGGTGGCCAAGCCTCTAGGTCTGGCCTGGTGGAAGAGCGAGTTGCTTTCTTGCGCTCTCCACCGTACATAGCCAGGCACGCCCGGCTCATCTGGTACTGTCCTGAGCCAGGCATCCAGTCTTTTTTTGAAGACTTCAACTTTGACCCCCGTTACGTTTCTGAGGTCATTAGGAAGCTGATGGAAAAGTCTTGGCCCCCTGACAACCAAGCTATTTTCCTTCAGGGTTGAGGAGGTCCCTTGTCAGGCCTTTAATTTGGGAACACTACACATTCTGCCTTTCCTATTTTCCAGTGTTGTTTGAATGGTAATTGGGTTTAGTTTTAGGTTTGGTACCAGTTTTTCGATCATTTTCCATATGTAGATTATGATGTACTCTCTCTTCTTCTTTCCAGTGAGTACAGATTTAGTTTACGTAGTCCTTCCCAGTAGTTGAGTTCTTTGCAGCCAGCAATCTTGGCTGTGAAATGCCTTTGCGTTTCTTCTAGTTTATTAGTTTCTTCGTTTTTATATGGGGACGTCAAAACTGAGCAGTATTCAAGTTTTGGTATAATCAGTGTTTTTAGCAGGGGAATCATTACTGTCCTGTCCCTTCTCTTGAACGTTCTTAGAAACTGTCCGGCGACTCTTTTTGCTTTATTTATCGCTATCTGATTTTGTGTTTCGAATTTCGCATCATCTGTCATTATTATCCCGAGATCAATCGCTTTCATGCTTCTCTGAATTTCCTGTCTATCTGGAGCATAATATGCAGTCTGTTTAAGTTCTTCTTTTCTACCATATCTCAAGAGCTGAAATTTCTCGGCGTTGAATGACATGTTGTTGTCTTCTGACCATTTGTATATTTTGTTCGTGTCCCTCTGCAAGGCCTCCGCGTCATGTACATCGCTGATTTTTCTGCTGATCTTTGTATCGTCTGCAAAGGATGTTACTATACTATTGCTGTTTACTCCGCTGTCTATGTCTGTTAGCATGATAATGAACAGGAGTGGGGCCAGTATTGTCCCTTGTGGTACTGAGCTGCGTACTTCCGATTCTGATGATGATATACCTTGAATTTTGACGACCTGCAGACGATCACTAAGGAAGTTGTAGATCCATTTTCTCACTTTGCCTGTTATTCCCATGTCTTTAATTTTATATGCTATTATACCATGGTCACATTTATCGAAAGCTTTAGCAAAATCTGTGTATATAACATCGTAGTTGTCATTGCCTTCCAATGCATCTAGGATATTGTTGTAGTGCTCTATTAGTTGTGATAGGCATGATCTACCTGATCGGAATCCATGCTGATTTTCGTTGAATCTTTCCCGTGTCTCCAGGAAATCATAAATTTTCTCTCTAACTATTCTTTGAAATATTTTGGTGAGGTGGGACGTCAATGACACTGGTCTATAGTTCTTTGCTTGAGATCTGTCCCTTCCTTTATATATAGGGACAATGTTTGCTCTTTTCAAGATGCTCGGTATTTCCCCAGTGTCTAGGGATCGTCTCCATATCCAGTATAAAGGTGTAGCTATTTCATTTTTACAGTTTTTAATCAATAATGCGTTCCAATTGTCCGGACCTGCTTCCAATATATATATATATATATATATATATATATTATCGAAAAATCTTCCATTCTATTTCAATTTCCGGCATCAGAACAGGAGTGGAAAGAAATTGGCAAGCAATTCGAAAACATATGGCAATTTCAAATTGCTTAGGCTGTATTGATGACAAACATATCGGAATTACTCCACCACCAGGGTGGATCATACTTTTCAAATTATAAAGGATTCAACAGTATGGTGCTGATGGTCATATCTGATTCTAACAGAGTTTATTTTATGCGATATTGGTACGAATGGCAGGGTCTCAGATGGAGGAGTGATTGAAAATGCGACTTTTCGTTATAAGCTTATAAATGGAGAACTTCGCTTACTAGCACCTAAAAACGCCAAAAACAGCGCGTTTGAACTTCCGTATGTTTTTATTGGAGACGAGGCATTTTCAGTGCGCAGTGATTTCTTAAAACCTTTCAGTCAGAAAGAATTTATTAAGCCTCGTGTACACGATATCACTAATGATGCATTTTTTGATGATACCATATAGACACAAGTAATGATGCATCACAGAGTGTGTACACGATAACTTGAAAGTGATACATTTTCAGTTCAGTTTTGTTAATATGACATCAAAAGAGGTTGTTGCAGCAGTAGCAAAAGTTGTTTGTGAAATAATAGTTAGATGTGAAAGAGATAAAGAACGTAAACGACAATGCTGGACAGTTCAGGTCACTATATATATATATATATATATATATATATATATATATATATATATATATATATATATATATATATATATATATATACACAAACATATCGGAATTACTCCACCACCAGGGTGGATCATACTTTTCAAATTATAAAGGATTCAACAGTATGGTGCTGATGGTCATATCTGATTCTAACAGAGTTTATTTTATGCGATATTGGTACGAATGGCAGGGTCTCAGATGGAGGAGTGATTGAAAATGCGACTTTTCGTTATAAGCTTATAAATGGAGAACTTCGCTTACTAGCACCTAAAAACGCCAAAAACAGCGCGTTTGAACTTCCGTATGTTTTTATTGGAGACGAGGCATTTTCAGTGCGCAGTGATTTCTTAAAACCTTTCAGTCAGAAAGAATTTATTAAGCCTCGTGTACACGATATCACTAATGATGCATTTTTTGATGATACCATATAGACACAAGTAATGATGCATCACAGAGTGTGTACACGATAACTTGAAAGTGATACATTTTCAGTTCAGTTTTGTTAATATGACATCAAAAGAGGTTGTTGCAGCAGTAGCAAAAGTTGTTTGTGAAATAATAGTTAGACGTGAAAGAGATAAAGAACGTAAACGACAATGCTGGACAGTTCAGGTCACTATTATATATATATATATATATATATATATATATATATATATATATATATATATATATATATATATATATATATATATATATATAAATTATGATGAATAAAACCACGAAGGAAAGAAAACACAGAGTGGTGCTCAAGAGCTTTCGTCTAATGACATCCTCAGAAACACTGAAGTAACAGGGCTGCCAAATAATTTTCATCAAAAGTACCAAAATGACCAAGCAAAAAGTACCAAATATTCCAAAAAAGTACCAAATTAAAAAAGAAGAAAAACAAAAAACTTTAGTGCCAAAATATAAAATGAAATGGAACTTACCTTTTTAATTAAAAACTTGCACCTTCTTAAATGTTTTTCTGTTTTATTATGCCTTTCAAGCTGTGTTACACCTCCTGATAGTTCACAGTCACATACTCTACAAAATGCTTTATATTCATTTCTTTTACTTCTGGTAAGCCAAGAAGTAAATCTTTGATCATGTAGCAACTTTGTAGGTAATTTACGTGTATAAAGCTTTTTAGATGAAAATAACTTCTTAGGTGTCTTTTCTGAGTTTTGCTCTAATTTTCGCTTTTCACTCATTATCTAGAATTGTTTCATTTATTAGTAAAGAAAAAGCACAATTTTGAAGACTAGAACACTAACATACCACAATGCTGCCACTGCTAACACAAGTTCAGAACTGACAAATGAGACCGTGAGACGACATGACTGTGAGCACGGTGAGCGTCAGATTTTCGAACGATGCCAAACGTCACTAAAGTAGTGACTAAAAAGCGTTAAAAAGGCTGTTTGGAGAAGTTGTAAGCTATAGTGAATGAACTGCCTAACATTCGATCGCTTCTGTATAAAGTCAGAGTAGTATATCGCTTAATAAAATGTTCAAATAGTACCAAATTTCATGAAAGTCGTACCAAACGTACCTAAGGGGGTAAAACGTATCAAATTTGGTACGTTAGTACCAATTTTGGCAGCCCTATGAAGTAAATAGAGTTCAAGACTATATGTGGGCTACAAAAAAAAAAAAAAAATAAATATATATATATATATATATATAGAAATAAAAATTGCGGGAGGAGTATAAGCAGCACTTTTCTTGTTCCTATCAGAGTAATCTTTACTTTTCACTTTCCAAAGGCACGGGTGTTCTTGGTATAGTTCAATAAACTCGCGCCAAAACGTGCGGTTATCGATACAATCACTCATCGTACTGACAGCAACTGAGATGTTCTCGTCACGGTGTCAGCGCAAGAACTGAGCGAAAGCTACTCGCCTCCCCTTACACGCTCAAACTAGACATGTGCATTGCTGGGACTGCGCATGGATTTTCAGGAAGCGACTGAATTAGCACAGTGCACGCGCGGGGCCCGCGCATTTCCGCAAACTACTCCCATACACGCACAAATTGAACTGCACAAACCAATTTGTGCAGTGCACATGCGCATTTTCACTGAGCGTGTATAGGGGCCTTTAGAAACAAATTTTGTGACTATTTCAACAGTGTTGGGCAGGTCCCATGGCAAGACAAGTAATAAAATGAAATTATGTCATTCCTGACAATGTATTTTGTTCTCCTGATGTGTAACATTGTGTTGGCAAATTAGTGACAATATATTTTTTCCTATGGATCCCACTGCTGTAATACAATGAAATGTAGGATTATTCCAGATAATGTATTTTCTTCTTTATAAATGTAACCATTTTGTTCTACTGGGATGTAATGTTACGTAAGCTAATTCCTGTGATTAGATTTTGTTCTATATAAATGTAATCATTTTGTGCAAATATAATGTGATGTAGGCCTAGGTTAATTCCTGTGATTAAATTTTGTTCTATAGAAATGTAAATATTTGTGCTAATGCAATAAATAATCATTTTAGCAGTGTATTTACTTGCCTTTGCTGCTGACACCACAGAGGACGAACTCTCGCAAGGAGTACTTTGGTCCCGAAGAAAGCTCAGTTCTTCGAAAGTCCAGCATGAGGGTTCATAAACGTCATCCACCGAACAGCCTGATTGCTTGGAATCCTTGATTTTCTTAAGCTCCTTCCTATAATTTGTCCTCAGTGAGTTGATCTTCTTCTTGACATCCTCCCGAATTGCATCTTTCTTCATTTCTTTGAGAATAATTAACAACTCATCATAAGCTGCATTTTTCTTTCCTTTGTTCGTATAATCCTTTGAAGTAACATCCCATAGCACTGGTAATTCTTTGTATGTACGAATGAATTTTAACAACACATCACGAGCGTCACTATTTGTTTGGACAGCTAACCCATTGTCGCTATGAGCATGACCGGCAGTAGATGCGCACGCCATGACGACAGTAAAAAACTGAATCTATATTGACAATATCACCCTCACACGGTCATTATGTATTGACAATATCAGAAATATTTTCAAAACTCATCAATCCATGTTCCATCAATATTTTGTACTGTCAATACTATCAATATCATCCTCACACGGTCAATAAGATTGTCAATATTTGAATATTGACAATAAATATTGATCGTGTGAGGGGCCTTTTATTATTAAAACTGGTGTTTTTCATAATTCCACAACTATTGACAACTATCTACTACACAAAGCATGAAAAAACATGCAAAAAAAAAAACACAAAGATTATCACCGAACTCGGCGACGCCCCTTAGCTGCATAATTACCATTTATAGAATAAAAAATAAAGTACTTACTTCATTATCATTAACATTAATATTCGAGGTACTTTCTCTCGGTATTTCCTGGTCTTCGAGAAACAAAAGATTCTTAAAATACCACAGGCTAGGTATGTATACATCATCAGCACTTGCTCCAGAATTTTTTGATGCATTCACTTTTCTCACTTCTTTCCTGAAGTTCGTTCTCAGAGAATTTATTTTCTTAAGTACCGTTTCCTTGCAGGCATCTTTATCTACTTCCTTAAGTTTTTCTATTAATTTATTATAGGCTTTAGCCTTCAACTGTTTGTTGGAATATTCTTTTGATTTAATTTTCCACAAACAATGTTCTTCTCTGTATAAATCTAGAAATTCAGTTAAAAACTCCCGATTAAATGATCTTAATCTGACATTATAGCAGTGAGAAATACAGCCTTCCCCAACGAAACTTTTCTATAAACTGAGAAATACTTGATATGTCCACACAGTAGTCATTTTACTTGACAATGAATTTGGCTCCGCCCAAAAATATCAGGAAGTGACGGAATTCATTCAAGTCTAGTAAGATGATGCAAAACATTGAACGAGGAGACTGTTTACCACCATTAACTCTCAAGTTTCACGTCAAGTCTAACATTGAACATGGAACAGGGACGAAATAATTGAGCGTGTATGGCTGGCTTTAAGATTTTCATGACTAATTATTTGGTCAATAGAACTATAGAAAAGAACACAGTCATGAAAATCTTGAGCTTCACATTGCCGCCCGTAATATTAATCTATACTATAATAAGAGAGCTGTCCGTCTGTCCGTCTGTCTGTCCGTCACACTTTCAGAAATTGTGAGAAAAAAATTCAGAAATTGTAAAAAAAATTCAGAAATTGTATTACCGGCGGCAACGTGAAGCTCAAGATTTTCATGACTGTGTTCTTTTCTGTAGTTTAGCAATGGGGGAAGGGTGGGGGTGGGGGTAATCGGGGATGGGTGGGGT